>JAYESA010000012.1:122968827-122981327 GCA_036927795.1 Iris macrosiphon | reverse complement strand
GGGGGGAGATGCTGGTTCGGCCAGGATATGGGGTTAAGGGTTAGGGTTGGGTTTGGTGAAATGACCAAAATGCCCTCCAATTTATGTCATCCTAAATAGGGTTTAGGTTTGGGGTTCCAAATGCACTCTAATAAATCTCTAATCATTCTAACTAGCTAATTAAAATATAAATAACTATTCTAAGCTAATAAATAAGTCTAACAAGGGTGTTGGTTGGGTCTGGCAAGGGTCCATTACGGTCTGACATGGGTCCAGGCTAGCCAAAATACTAAAATAACTAATAAAAAAATAATACAACATACAATTAAATATTAATAAAATTATTTATGATAAATACACAATTAACCAAATTTAAAAATAAAAATACCCTGCTCTGGAAATGGGGTAGTGACACTACCGTATTTTCTAGAAAAGGATATTTTGGTCATTTCATAATTAATTAAATATTGTGCATGTTAAATATTTATTTATTGTATTATTTATTTATTATTATCATATTAGATTTATTTTTGAACTTTTGTTAGTGGACCTAACTAGTTTTGTTTAGACTCATGGACCAACATGTATTAATTGTTAGAATTGAGCCCAACTAGAAAGCCCATTAATTAGGAGGAAGATTAAATTAATTAAACCATTGGACTAGAAGCTTCCCTTCTTAATTAATTTCTTTATGAGAGGCCCCAAGGGGTATTTTAGACTTTACATAGTAGCTTGAGGGAGGGGGCAAGTGAGGCCTATATAAATGGGATGAAAACTTTTTCTCTCTTTATTTTTTATTCCAAATATAGATCTAGGGTTCCCCTCTACCAAATTTCATCAAATCCCTAGCAAATTTCCACCCATTTCCTTCCAAAATCACCATTGGAGACTAGAAGAGCAAGGATCTAGAAGGAGAAAGTAAGGATCTACAAAGAGGAGCAAGGATCTACAAGTTGGAAGCTAATTTTACCAATTTTGGAGGTTTCATTAGGAAACCATCTCCCAATAGGTACAATTCAGTTTTTCCCCTTAAATTAGGTTCTAAATATGAGATTTAACCATGAAAAATCAACCCATATGCTTAGACTACCCATAAGATTTGGTTTTGTGTTCATATGAGGCCTGTTGAGAAAGTTATGGTATTTTTTGTATCAATTTTGGGAAAATTCCTAGATTGACATTTATTGTGTGTGTCAATTGATCCTATTAATCAATTTGGCATATGCTTGTGTGTTTGGGGCTAGTGTCGTATCCATAATTGGGTACGTGTAGGTCGTATCCCATCAATTTGCTAATACGTGTTGATTTGGGGATTTTTCCTCCGACACGGGACTTTGTACATGTCATATTTTGACACGGATACGTAGATTTGTAATTGACTCTTCGTATTATTCATAAATAATATATATGACTTGTTCGTGTCCTTCGGGGTACGTTTGGATGTGTGGTGGACTCGTGTCGCATGCGTATCCTAGATCTATTGGGATACGGGGTGATACGGTCCATGTGGGTATAATTTAATTGTAGATCTAATTCTTTGTGTTCTTATTTCATGGAGAAGTGTAATTATATATATATATATATATATATATATATATATATATATATATATATATATATATATATATATATATATACATATATATATATATATATATATATATATAATATTGTGTATATATATTTATGTAGTGTTGTGCCTTAGATCTATGTATCTATGTATATATTATATGTGTATATTTATTATATGGCTATTTTTCTACATGTAGATATATATTTATAAGTGGTAGCATATGTATATATAATATAGTAGATATATTTATATGTGGTTATATATATAGTTATATTATATATTATTATGTATTTATATTATTGTATGATTATATATATGTATACATATATGTATAGTTATATATACATATTATTATGTGTATGTGTGTATGTTACTATGTGATATTTTATATAATTTACTATGTATAAGTGTATGTATAGTTATATATAGTTTTATATGTATATTGTATAAATATATATTGTGGGTTATATATATATATATATATGTATTTAAATATATATTTTATAAATATATATTGTGGGTTATATATATGTATTTAAATATATATTGCATAAATATATATATTGTAGGTTATATATATATATATATATATATATATATATATATATATATATATATATATATATATATATATATATATATATATATGTATTTAAATATATATTGAATAAATATATATTGAATAAATATATATATTGTGGGTTATATATATGTATTTAAATATATATATTATATAAATATATATTGTGGGTTATATATATGTATTTAAATATATATTGTATAAATATATATTGTGGGTTATATATATGTATTTAAATATATATTGTATAAATATATATGGTGGGTTATATATATGTATTTATATATATATGTATACATATATTTTCAGCGACAGCAGCGAGCCAGAAGCGTCGCAACAGCAGCAACAAATATAAATAGCAGTAGCGATAGCAGCTTTTCAGCGACAGCAGTCAGCGACATTTGCAGGAAACTATCGCTGAAACAACAGTGTATCAGCAGAGTATCAGAAGCTTCAGCGACAGTTTTTAGTGACTGTGTAGGAAACTGTCATAAAAACTGTAGTGTATCTATATACACAGCAGCTTTCTGCGACAGTGGACAGGATATTTAGCGACAGTTTGGCAGTTTTTAATATATTAATATATATATAGATATATATGTATATATATATGGTAATTAATATAAATATATATATATATATGTTTCTAATTGCTATTTGTATAATAGTATACTATATATGTATATATTTAGTTGTAGCATATAAATTTATTAGAATAGTTAGTATATTTTAGTTATCAATTGTTATGAGTATCTTTTATATATTATATATTTGTAGGTATGTATGTACGTATATATGTATTAATAGTTAGTGTGTAGTTGGTAGTTAGTATTATTCTATTAGTACATACTAGAGTTATATTGGATTGATATATGTAATTATTGATGGGTAGTTAGTATATATATGAGATTTTGGCAATTAACTTGAGATACCAAGGTAAGTATCAAGATATACCAAGGTATGAGTAGTAGCTATTGGCATAAGTAATAGGATAGTTGTAAACTAATTATGGATTGGTATTAAGGTGACTAAAATAAGGTATATATTATTATATAAATATTAAATGCATAGTAGTTTATAATTATTGTTGGGTAGTTAGTATAAATAAGGTTTTGAATTTACCTTGAGATACCAAGGTAACTATCAAGGTATTGGAGGATAATCAAGGTATCGGGTTTGGATATCAAGATAGAGGTTTAGTATTGCGATACCAAGTTGGTTTGAAACCAAGGTATCCATTTAGCATTTGTAATTAGAATTTTATATATATAATATTATTTGATATGTACATATGTGTTATATTTATCCCTTGTTTGCGTATCCTGAGATACGGTATCTTAGTATCCTAAGATGTAGCTTGTATGCCTAGATTCATAGTGTGTGAGCCCAATACCTTTGAGTTAGACTCATGCAACCTAGAAATAGGTAGTTGACCATAATTTGACTATAGTTGACCATAGTTGACTTAGAGTTGACCTAGTTTGACTTTTGACTTAGAAATGACTTTATGACCTAGAAAGTTGACTAGTTTAATTTATTTCTCTTTCCAGAACTTTATATTAATACAATATTTCATATATAGGTCTGTGACACCAGTTTGGACATCATTTTTTCATCATTTGCTCTGGACCACAAGCGAGTACATTCTCTGATAGTTTCCATTATTTGATTACCACTATAATTCAAGTATTTAAAAATATTACTTATAATTTTTGACACGATGGTACATGAATTGGTATTGTTACTGGATCGTTAGTCATGGGATGTTACCTTGATTATGGAGATGGTATCGAATACTGTCCTTGTTGGTATTGGATAACATTGAATATTGTAGATTAAACATTGGATACATTGGCTAGTGACGTATCATGATTCGATCCATCATATCAGTCGGGGCGGGGAAAATATCAATTAAATATGTGATCAAAAAACTATCGGCTAGTAGTGTAATCATTGGCTACTAACTAACCATGCAATTCACGTATGGTTGAGTTAGCTCCTTAGTGTAATCATTGAATCTCCCAAGCCGATCACATATTTAGTTAGTATCTCAAATCACATAGTTATTGTAGATTCCATTATTCAGTTCATTGATTACCTTGTTCTATTCTGACATTATAGTTCATTACTTTATTCTTGTACGCATTGATTATATTTTGTTGCTAGTATTGCCTATTCTCTCATTGTTCTTGATTATTCGTTATATCCTCATCGTAGATAGCATCTTCTATTTTACTGCTTTATAGTTTTTTTTAATTAATTGGAACTGCTATTGGGTTGTACTTCGCTCTATTCCTGACTGGAAAATATTTTTCAGAGGATCCGAGAGATTGGTGTCCGACATACTACGGACCTTAGCCTATAGATGGCGCAGACTTGGACCCACTAGTTCTGGAGTGACCGTCGGGAGATTTAGCCGGATTTACTAGTTAGTATAGTTAGTTTCCCTTTAGCATTTTTGTACCGGATTTGTTTTCGACATATATTTGTGTTTGGATATTATTTCTATTTGTTGTTGTTATATTAACTACATAGTTATGTTAGACTTCTGTGATATCTTCTCGTGCCATAGAAATCTGATTGAGTATTGTGTTGAATTGTGTTTATTACTCTCTTCTTGGAGTTGAGATATTATTAGAGGATTATACATTTGGTGAGATAATTAGATAGTATAGTTGACCAAGACAACGTTCTACCTCCGATGTTGCGACGTAGTGTCACGCCCCAGTCCCAAAATATATGGAACCAGGCCACGTGGCATTGGCCAGCTGACACGTCTCCGAGGATATCCCAATTTAATGGATCCTAACGAAGCATGCTACGCTGTCCTAAATCTAACAAGTCTAATATCAACAACAGGCAGAGTCTAATCTCATCCACAAATAGCAAGTAAAATACTGAAATAAAAGACTAGAATATAAGAACATAGTCGAATGTTATAGTACAAACCGAAATATGTCCAGTGGAAACAAACCCACTACAAATAATGAAAATAAAGTACTAATAGTCTGAAATAAGAGAGACTGAAACAACTGCTAACTAGATAAGGAGCTCCAGTCCTAGGCGGAAGGCCTACCAAGATGATCAGGGGTACTCCGATAGTAAAACCTCAAGCTCCTCGTCAAGAGCAAACCTCGTCTCCACACCTGGCCCGTACACGGTAGGGTAATAGGCCTCGTCCAGATCTGGAAGATAACCAGGTCCTCAGAGGGACGTAACAAGATACAATATGCATGCCAGATATAGTACAGAATAAAAATAAGAAGGGTGTGCTAACCATCTAAGTGAATGCAATGTAAGGACAACCTCGGAACGTATAGGTAGGTGTAGGCATAACGTCCAACGTCCTCTAGAGTGTGGTATCTGCAATGTCTATCATTCCGAAGAATGAGGTATCTGTATATATATAACGTCCAACACTCTAAGGGACGTGGTATCTGTAATGTATATACATCTATAACACTCCAAAGAGCGCGGTGTCTGAATATAGGAAGTCATCGGGTATGTGGCTCCTCTGGATACCACGGAGTCCGATGTGTGTATCCCATACATTTATCAGTTATCCTTCCCACCTAATATAGATACGCAAATCGAATACACGACGTGTGGATCCCGTATCTATATGCCAAGTCACATCTAATTATATTACTCTAGATTACTTGCTAGTCCGTGATGTATGTTGTACGCACCAATAACGAATTGGGTACGCGAACCTGTATCCCAATATGAATGTACCATCGTGATACGTGTAAGGTGTCACGGTTTAGGAAGATATCAAAATAACCTTACAGTAGTAGGTGAGTCATCTAGCAGCTAGGTCAAGTACACTACTCATCGACGCATTGTCGACTGCATCCGAGTCAATCTCGGACGCGCACAGTTTATGTATATTACAACATTTATCATTTAATTTTAATAGTAATCCAGCAAGGTATAATTGCCTGTCCCGGGTAGCTGCGAAAGCCAAAGTCCTCCTCCTGAGGCCTCGGCATACTGTCCAGCAGTCCTATATATGATATAATAATGACAATATTAGTTGCTACAATAGTACGACTAAGACAGTACTTGTAACTATAGCTGACACAGGGTCTGGACTGTATATTATATATAGCTATTACAAATATATATAGATGTACACTAAAACATATTTAAATATATTAAAATAATATGTATGTTTAATAGTACAAAATAGCACCTATGTATTATTTAGTAATACACTAATAATTATGTTTATATATACATATTCAAATAATATATATATAAACACATAATACCATATATATAATTTAATACATAGACACATATATTCACATATATTTATATAAATAAGTACACAACATAAAATACATATACATTTACATATATTCATTTTATATTCTAATATACTTAAATATACAATATATGTACAGATTTATATATATACATATATACATATTTAATATACACATATTTATACTAATTACATAGAGTATATTTATATAGATATATATACAAACATTAAACATTTTCCACTTATATATATTTATGTATACACACAAAATATATATAGGTATATATACATAATAGATATTTAAATAGTAAAAGTATTTAATACCATATACAGTATATACTATATTACATTATATTTATTAATATATATAAGGTATACAAAGTATATAAATACAGTATATATATACATTAGTTAGTACATACAATATACAGTATATATATATTTATTAGCACATAAAATCCACGGTATTTAAACAGTATATAAAGTATAAATACATAAAATACATATTTATACAGAAATATATACATAAGTATTTAATTAGTATACTGAAATATATATGTACATATATGCTTAATAGGTATTAATATACGTATACAAAAATACATATATATATTCCTATTATATATAATACCAAATACAATATATATATATATATAATACAGTATTTATACAGGAGGTATATATACATAAATACTTACACAATATAGAATATAATATTTAATATACTGAAATACGTATAAAAATACATAAACTAAACTAATACACATGTATATAACATTTGCACATTGAAATACATGTAAAAATAATGGTATAAATACATAAAATTATATACCTAATCGATGCTCGGGTCGAGGGCTTCCCGGTGGCTGACCGTCGGCGGCGGGTATGGCCGGACGGAGCTCCGGCGAGGCTCGGGGTGATCGGCTGCTACAGCAGCGGGTTGGAGCTGTTGGCGCTGCGGGGGCGAGTGCGGCTCGGGGTATCGACGTCCGGCACTGGGAGTCGATGGAGAGGGAGGTGGTTGGCCGGGGTGGGGTCTGTGAAGTTAGGCGGCCGGAGGTTCAGCGGTGGCGGAGCAATCGCTGGTCGGGTGGTCGGCTTCGAGCTCAGGGGGAATGGGCTTGGGTTGAGGACGGAGCTGCTGGTGGTGGCTGCCGGCGGCTAGGTGGCGGGGGGCGGTGGCTGGGGGTAGGGGAGAGGTCGGCGAGGGTGGTCGGGTCCTTGTAGGGGTGGCCGGAGGCGGTGGCCGGACGGAGTAGGGCAGCGGGAATGAAAGGCAGGGGTAGGGCTCGGGTAGAGGCTGTTATGAAAATTAGGGTTTAGGTAGGGTTTTGCCTAGGTTTGAGTGCGATAAATGAGGTAAAATAATGCTCTATATATAGGAGAGAGAGTGGGGATCCTGCCTAGGGATTAGGGCTGGCTGTAGGAAATTTTTGGGGAGTTGGGGATGTCCATCATGATGAGGGGAGGGCTAGGAATTTAGCAATTTAAATGGAGGGTCATGATGTGCCCTTCATAAAGGGGTGCAAGTACATGAGAAATGGAGAGAAAATGCATGGTGAACGGTTAGGGAAATGTAATTTCTTTCTCCATGTGGTTGGGCCAATGAGAGGGGAGCACCTCATTGCAATTTTGCACAAAGGCCCTGAATAAATTAGAATTTGCACAGATTCTGGAATTGGGGATTTGATGTAACAAAATACCATATTTGGTGTTCTACATTGGGCTAGGATGGTGTATGGTGTTTTGTATGAGGCTTGTGGGTGTGGGTGTGGATTTGGGTTGGAGTTGGGTCTAATTCAAATGAGGTTAGGTCACCACCTTAATTAATTCATAATTACTGCACCGGGTGTCTCTAATTTAATTTAACAAAAAACTGGGGGTCTAAATTGGGTTGGAGAAGGGCCATTAGTGTGGTAGGCTCAGTGTACAATAATGTCATGATCTGGGTTGGTCAAATCGGATCGAGATTGGGTCTCAATTTCGATTGGAACGGACAACGAACGTAATTATGCAATTTATTTAAATTGCGTACGGACGTTTGTAACGACTTTTGTGCGACTAAAATCAGGCACGAAAATCAGTATCCGGGGGTTGCTCAAGGTTCAATATGATAGGTTAGCTGGTCTAGGCCAAGTGTGTGGAATTTGTTTCAGGGTAACAGCTAGGGTAGTGTCCTAAAATAACAATCACTGCACAGATATTATAATACTATATAATAAATCTTAATTATATCTAGTTAACCCTAAATAGGCTATTTAAATTAATTAATCCTAATTTCTGGTCGAGGGAGTTTACAACATACCCTCCTTAGAGCATTTCGTCCTCGAAATTAAAACAGACATATAGAAAAACTATTGAATGAAATAAATACTATCACATACCTAGGCCTTTGAAGAGATGGGGAAAGCGTTGCTGAATATCGTCCTCTCGTTCCCAGGTTGATTCACCTGGTGCGTGATGCCTCCATGCGACATAAACTAGAGGGATAGTCTGGCCTCGCAGTACCTTCTCGCTTCGGTCTAGGATCTCTACCGGCTCCTCCTGGTATGACAAACTTGGACCAACGGTGATCTCCGAGTGGCAAGCACATGACTCAGATTCGGTATCTACCTCGTCAGCTGAGATACATGGAAGACGTCGTGAACTCCTTCCAATGTCTGCGGCAAGGCCAATCTGTAAGCAACTTCTCTGACGCGCTCTAGCACATCGAATGGTCCGATGTACCTCGGACTCAGCTTCCCTCTGCCTCCAAATCTGATGGTTCCTCTGGTAGGTGAGATCTTCAGGAACACATGTTCTTCAACCTGGAACTCTAGGGGTCGTTGATGCACATTAGCCCAATGCTTCTGCCTGTCCTGTGCTGCTCGTAGATGCCCTTGGATCTTCTTCACCTTCTCCACTGTACGGATGACCAACTCTAGTCCTAGAATCTGCCTCTCGCCTACATCGCTCCAACATACTGGGGAACGACACTTCCTACCATACAATGCCTCATAGGGAGCCATCTGGATGCTCGCCTGATAGCTATTATTGTAGAAAAATTTGACCAAGTACAAATGGTCCTCCCATGAACCGCTGAAGTCAAGCATGCATGCCCTCAACATGTCCTCCAGCGTCTGAATGGTGCGCTCGGATTGGCCATCTGTCTGCGGGTGGTACGAGGTACTGAACTTAAGGCGGGTACCAAGACTCTCTTGCATACTCAAAAATCTCGATT
Organism: Iris macrosiphon; assembly: GCA_036927795.1. Taxonomy (NCBI): domain Eukaryota; kingdom Viridiplantae; phylum Streptophyta; class Magnoliopsida; order Asparagales; family Iridaceae; genus Iris; species Iris macrosiphon. The sequence goes on along the minus strand of JAYESA010000012.1, from coordinate 122,971,705 downwards.
GGAACGGACAACGAACGTAATTACGCAATTTATTTAAATTATGTACGAACGTTTATAACGACTTTTGTGCGTCTAAAATCAGGCACGAAAATCAGTATCCGGGGATTGCTCTAGGTTCATTATGATAGGTTAGCATGTCTAGGCCAAGTATGTGGAATTTGTTTCAGGGTAACATCTAGGGTAGTGTCCTAAAATAACAATCACTGCACAGATATTATAATACTATATAATAAATCTCAATTATATCTAGTTAACCCTAAATAGGCTATTTAAATTAATTAACCCTAATTTCTGGTCGAGGGGGTTTACAACATACCCTCCTTAGGTCTCTAATTTAATTTAACAAAAAATTGGGGGTCTAAATTAGGTTGGACAAGGGTCATTAGTATGGTAGGCTCGGTGTACAATAATATCATGATCTGGGTTGGTCAAATCGGATCGAGATTGGGTCTCAATTTCGATTGGAACGGACAACGAACGTAATTATGCAATTTATTTAAATTGCATATGGACGTTTGTAACGACTTTTGTGCGACTAAAATCAAGCACGAAAATCAGTATCCGGGTGTTGCTCAAGGTTCAAAATGATAGGTTAGCTGGTCTAAGCCAAGTGTGTAGAATTTGTTTCAGGGTAACAGCTAGGGTAGTGTCCTAAAATAACAATCACTGCACAGATATTATAATACTATATAATAAATCTCAATTATATCTAGTTAACCCTAAATAGGCTATTTAAATTAATTAACCCTAATTTCTGGTCGAGGGGGTTTACACGTAGGCTGGGCGTTGTTCCCGACTTGCATCCCTACACCGGGTGCGGGTCGTGACACATTTTTGGTGGTGGCCCATGCAGGTCAGGCTTCGCAAGTTATGCGATATCGTGGTAGTGCGACGACTTAGTTGTACTACTGTGTGCCTGCGATAGGACATAGGATACTAGGATGAGAGAGGGATACTCAATCACAACTAGGAATTCTAATCTGAATTGAATCACTACTTTTAATACCTTCTGAATACTTTGAATATTGTTGTCCTTCCTTGATGATATCTTATCTAGTGTCGAATTGATCTCCTTTGTTTCGATCTGTCTTCAGGATGCCGCCGAAGACTAGATCCCGTCGATCGGGAGCAGTTTCTGTGAGGTCTGCCACCTCTCAATCTTCCACTCATGCAGTAGGGTTTGTACCTCCTACGACATCAGTTCACGTAGGAGTCTCGGCTGCCTTCGGGGGCTCTCCTCCACCTGTTCTGAGGACTACTCCAGTTGCTTCGGAGGGACTTCCACCACCTCCATTTTCAGGAGATACCGTACCAATGGTTGTACTTTTTAGAGAGATGATGGAATTACAGAGGGCACAGATATAAGCCCAGCACAGGCAGTCAGATATGATGCGACAGAGTATGAAAAATGCCAATCAGATAGCTATAGCAGCAGTTCAGAAAGAGGCTCCTCCACAGCCATAGGATATTCAGATCAAGCCAGGCAATATTCAAAATTTTAAGAAGCTTGAGCCTCGAGTTTTCAAGGGTACAGAAGGTATAGTCTATGCTGACTATTGGCTTGAAGATATCGAGCGACTCATGAAGGTGTCCCATCTTACGAAGGATCTGAAGGTTGAGGCGGTAGGACTTCAACTGTTCGATGTTGCCCGCACTTGGTTCAGGAATGAGCCAATTCTTACTGATACGGGGCAGTCTTGGAAGATATTCAAGGATCTCTTTAAGAAGAAGTTCTTTGCTCGGACGGACAGATTGGAATTAGAAAGGCAATTTTAGAGCCTTACACAAGAAAGCATGTCCGTAGAGGAGTATGCCGCAGAGTTTGGGAGGCTGAGCCAATTTGCGGAGTACTTGGTGAGAGAGCCAGAAGTTCGGGCTATCCGTTTTTGCGAGGGTCTGAATTAGGAAGTGAAGATTCTCATTCCGTCTTTCTATGAGACGTATTCTGAAATACTTTCGGAGGCACACAAGCTCGAGCGGGAGTGGAACTTAAAGCTGAACAGGGAGCGTGATTTGTTTGGGAGAGACAGTAGCAGTGCAGGACCGACAAAGAGGCCGCGGTTCCAGCAACAGCAGTTTCCAGTATAATTCGGAGCCTATCAGCAGCAATATCAGATGCCAGAACCGATTTTTGCTCCAGTACAACAGATACCACAACAGCCTCAGAGACAGGTGCAACAGGCTCCTCAATGCACCTATTGCAAGAAGACTGGACACACTTGGGAGATGTGCCGGAAGAGACTTGGAGCATGCTTACATTGTGGATCAACGGAGCATATGCTGAAGGATTGTCTCTGGACACTTCAACATCCAGACCAGGATGCATATCGAGGAAAGAGAGGTGGAGTTAGGCGACCTGTAGTACCACAGATTGCTCATCACTCGCAGAGGGAGCTACCTCGGCAGGGCAGAGCATTTGCGATGACGGTCGAGGAGACCAATACTACAGGTGATGGGTTAGAGAGTCTTTTCTTTCTTTTTGTTCCTTTCATCTATTTTGATTGATTGCTTCTTTAGTATATTTTGGATGCTTGTGTTATATAGTTAGTGTAGCTATAGAATACCCTGACAGAGACAACAGTAATAAGACAGGTGGAGGCCATGACCATGCATGTTATTTTTTGTATAGGACTGTTCTTGGTGAGATAAGACCTTATTAGACTATGATTGCTGGGGTTTGACCTAGAAGGAGTAAGATCACCCTTAAATTTTGAGGACGAAATTATTTTAAGGGGGATAGACTTGTCACTACCGTATTTTCTAGAAAAGGGTATTTTGGTCATTTCATAATTAATTAAATATTGTGCATGTTAAATATTTATTTATTGTATTATTTATTTATTATTAGTATGTTAGATTTATTTTTGGACTTTAGTTA
>JAYESA010000012.1:122706327-122966327 GCA_036927795.1 Iris macrosiphon | reverse complement strand
ATGTAGCATCTTCTATTTTACTTCTTTATAGTTTTTGTCAATTAATTGGAACTGCTATTGGGTTATACTTCGCTCCATTCCTGACTAGAAAATATTTTTTAGAGGATCCGAGAGATTGGTGTCCGACATACTACGGACCTCAACCTATAGATGGTGCAGACTTGGACCCACTAGTTCTGGAGTGACCGTCGGGAGATTTAGCCGGATTCACTAGTTAGCATAATTAGTTTCCCTTTAGCATTTTTGTACCGGATTTGTTTACGGTATATATTTGTGTTTGGATATTATTTCTATTTGTTGTTGTTATATTAACTGCATAGTTATGTTAGACTTCTGTGATATCTTCTTATGCCATAGAAATGTGATTGAGTATTGTGTTGAATTGTGTTGATTACTCTCTTTTTGGAGTTGAGATATTATTGGAGGATTATGCATTTGGTGAGATAATTAGAAAGTATAGTTGACCAAGACAGCGTTCTACTGCCGATGCTGCGGCGTAGGTTGGACGTTGTTCTCGACTTGTATCCCTACACCGGGTACGGGTCGTGAAACATTTTTAGTGATAGCCCATGCAGGTCAGGCTTCGCAAGTTATGCAATATCGTGGTAGTGCGACGACTTAGTTGTACTACTGCGTGCCTGCGATATGACATAGGATACTAGGATGAGAGAGGGATACTCAATCACAACTAGGAATTCCAATCTGAATTAAATTGTTACTTTTGATTCCTTCTGAATACTTTGAATATTATTGTCCTTCCTTGATGATATCTTATCTTGTGTCGAATTAATCTCCTTTGTTTCGATCTATCTTCAGGATGCCGCCGAAGACTAGATCCTATCGATCGGGAGCAGTTTCTGCGAGGTCTGCCACCTCTCAATCTTCCACTCAGGCAGTAGGGTTTGTACCTCCTACGACATCAGTTCACATAGGAGTCTCGGCTGCCTTCGGGGGTTCTTCTCCACCTGTTCCGAGGACTACTCCAGTTGCTTCGGAGGGACTTCCACCACCTCCATTTTTAGGAGATATCGCGCCGATGGTTGCACTATTTAGAGAGATGATGGAATTACAAAGGGCACAGATAGAAGCCCAGCACAGGCAGTCAGATATGATGTGGCAGAGTATAGAAAATGCCCATCAGATAGCTATAGCAGTAGTTCAGAAAGAGGCTCCTCCACAGCCATAGGATATTCAGATCAAGCCAGGCAACATTCAAAATTTTAAGAAGCTTGAGCCTCGAGTTTTCAAGGGTACAGAAGGTATAGTCTATGCTGACTATTGGCTTGAAGATATCGAGCGACTCATGAAGGTGTCCCGTCTAACGGAGGATCTGAAGGTTGAGGCGGTAGGACTTCAACTGTTCGACGTTTCTCGCACTTGGTTCAGGAATGAGCCAATTCTTACTGATGCGGGGCAGTCTTGGGAGATATTGAAGGATCTCTTTAAAAAGAAGTTCTTTGCTTGGACGGACAGATTAGAATTAGGAAGGCAATTTGAGAGCCTTACACAAGGAAGCATGTCCGTAGAGGAGTATGCCGCAGAGTTCGGAAGGCTGAGCCGATTTACGGAGTACTTGGTAAGAGAGCCAAAAGTTTGGGCTATCCTTTTCCGCGAGGGTCTAAATTGGGAAGTGAAGATTCTTATTCCGTCTTTCTACGAGACGTATTCTGAGATACTTTCGGAGGGACGCAAGGTCGAGCAGGAGTGGAACTTAAAGCCGAAAGGGAGCGTGATATGTTTGGGGGTGATAGTAGCAGTACGGGACCGACAAAGAGGCCGCGGTTCCAGCAACAGCAGTTTCCAGAACAATCTGTCCATCCTCGGTCAACACCTGCTCCAAGATGCCAAACTCTCCATCTACCTGCCTTTGACTGCTGCCCTATTTTGCTCCTGACCCTTCCCTCTAGGTATGGGTCCCTACTGCTGCTGGCCTCCATTCCTAGCTTGTACCTGAGCCTGAGCATATTGTTGCGGCCTCAGCTACTATAATGTCTGGGTCTGCGTCGGTGTAGGCCTCGGGTCCTGATGCTGCTGAACAAGTATTGGTGCACTGAACTCCGGGTGTCACACCCCAGTCCTAAAATACGTAGGGCTAGGAATACGTATCATGCCAGCTACGCATTTGACCAGACTCTGGTCCGACTCGAATACGTATAAGCAGTATGATAATGGTCACTATCTAAATAATCAAGTAAATATAAATATCTATGTCCCAATCCATAATGAACAGAATACACAATGTCATGACCCGCACCCGGGGTAAGGGTACTAGTCGGAAACAACGCCCAGCCTACGCCGCAGAATCGGCGGTAGAACGCTATCTAGAAAGTCTATCTAATATAATGAACCACCAAAAGATAGTGTACTCAATCACAGAACTAAGATAGAATGAACACGAATCAGATAAGAATAGAATAGTCATCAACTCATGAGTTTAAAATAATACATCAATGAGTCTGAAGAGTAACAAAAATAAGCTGGAGACAAATCCAGTACAAAAGAATACTATCATACTACAAGCTACACTCCAGGGTCAACTGTCTCAGTTGGGATAAGTCCCTCTTGAGCCAGGGTCTTCGAATCTAAACCCACAACATCCTGGGGTCCATAATAGGTAGGGTACTCCTCAGTATCATCTGGAAAAATATATCCAGTCAGGAAAGGAGCAGAGTACATCTCTAACAGCAGTTCTAATCCATGATCAAAACTATGTAACAGTAAATAGCTGTGGATAAACAAGATGCACAAAATAGATACAAGAGATATATAGACAATAAGGAAATACTGGAAAGAAATACAATAATGAATAATATGCCAATGAAACAATAATACTAATGACTAAGTGTGTGAGTACTAGCTTAACATGTGATCGGCTTGGGCAAGATACAATGCGGCCTGGCTAATCATACGTGCGATGCATGATCAACACTATTCGCTTACCAATACTTTATTCAATAGGGATTTGATCACATATCTATACTAATACTCCCCACCCCCAACTGGTATAATAGATCCAACCACGGTATGCTATGGCACTAGATTCCCCAAGAAGATAGCTAGTCTCCCCGAGAATTGATGTCTGTACATGTACAAGATAACCAATAAAACAATACTTGCACCATATACACCATATACCAAGGAATAACATCTCATGACGAGATCCGGATATACCAATCTGTGTAACCATAGTGTCGAGAGAAACATGTAAATCTACACTAGATACAACGAACATAGAGGATATCATAAATGAGAAACTATCAGAGAATGTACTCGCCTGAAATCCAAAGAACAGTCTCACAGATGTCTGACTCGGTGCCTCGAAGACCTAGATATGGAATACCACATTAAAACAAGGTCCCGGAAAGAGAACAAGTCAAACTAGTCAACTCCTAGGTCAATAAATAAATTCTAAGTCAAAAGTCAACTATGGTCAACTCTAAAGTCAACTAAAGTCAAACCAAGGTCAACCTCACAAGAAATCTATATAAATAATATAGAAATAAAATACAACAATTTAGGAATCAAAATTAGATCCCAAATCATACTCACACAAAGTATACTACTAATACAAATAATATATACCCTAAAATAATATATATACAAACCAATATGTATACAAATAATATAATATATTATTATAAATATTATACAAAACACATATATATACACATATATATATACAATAATAATATATAAAATATAATTTAAAACTGTCAAAGCGTCACTGAAAACAGTGAACAAAACAAGATAAAATAAAAACAGGTTTAATAGTGACAGTCTTGACTGTCACTGAAAATTCGTCGCAGAAACTCAATATACAAAACCGCTGGTATCACAGTTTGCAGACAGTTTCAAACTGTCACAAAAAAACGTCGCTGAAAGGTTGCCGCTCAAAACTGCCGCAGCATTAATGACAGATCTGTCATTAATGCTGACCACTGTACAGCGGCTGCTGTTCAGACCAAATAATGACAGTTTCATTGTCATAGAAACCACTGTCACCAAAACAAATAAAAATATAAATATATATATATGCAATAATAATCACAATACATATATATAAATAAATAATTATATACTTATATATATATGCACATATAAACTTATAATTAAATACTAATAGTTACAATACATGCACATATTAATGTTCATATTTTACATGGCTAGAAGCACACCTAAAATATATACATTAATATACAAATAATTACATAATAATTATAAATAATATAATTACACAATTAAACACATAAATATATTTTATAAAATATTTATGTATAATTTATACTATTAACCTAAGTACATATATAATTACATGCAAGAAAGCTACATATTATATTTGTACATCATATTAGCACACACAAAAATATATAGATCTATGCTACAATAATTACTATAATAAATACACAAAATAAATATATAATATCTATATATATTTACTAATTATAATTGAAGAATTTAAACCATACATAATTAGATCTATTCAAAAATCTACACAATTGGAGAGTATCACACCGTATCCCACTAGATCTAGGATACGCATGTGACACGAGTCCAACACACAACCAATTGTACCCCGAATGATACAAACAAATCACAAATAATATTTATAAATAAATCAAAGTGTCAAAAGTAGATCTATGTGTCCGTGTCAAAATACGACATGTTCAAAGCCCCGTGTCGGAGGGAAAACCCCCAAAATAACACGTATCACCAAATAGTTGGGATACGAACCATATGTACCAAATTATGGATACGACACTAGCCCCAAACACATAAGCTCATGTCCAATTGATCTATAGGATTAATTGATACACACAACAAAATGTAAATTCGGAATTCCAACAAAATTAACACAAAAAGCAGCATAACTTTCTCCATGGGTCTCCTATGAACACAAAACAAAGTCCTATGGGTAGTACATATATATAGATTAATTTTACATGATTAAATCTCAGATTTAGAAGCTATTTAAATGGAAAAATTTGAATTATACCTATTGGGAGATGGATTCCCAATGAAACCTCTAATTGAGATGAACTTGCTTCCAAATTGTAGATCCTTGCTCTTCTTTGTAGATCCTTTCTTCCTCCTTCTAGATCCTTGCTTCTCAACTTTCTAATGGTGAATTGGGAAGAATTTGGAATGAATTTGGTGGAGAATTGGAATGGGAATGGAGGGAATTTGGGAGTGGGAAATTCTAGATCTAGATTTGGAATGAGAATGAGAGGAGAGAGAAATTTTCCCCCTCTTAATATAGGCCGGCCATGCCCCCTTCCCCAAGCAATTGTAAAATGTCCAATGTACCCCTTGGGGCCTCTCATGAAGAAATAATTAAGGAAGGAAGCTTCTAGTCTAATCATTTAATTAATTTAATCCATCTCCTTAACCATGGGCTTTCTAAATGGGCCAAATCTAACTATTTAATTCATGTTGGTCCATGGGTCCAAACTACACTAGTTGGGTCCACTAAAATAAGTTCAAAATAATTAAATAACATCCAACAACAATTAAATAATACAACAAAAATTATTTACCATGCACAATATTTATTTAAATAGGAAATTACTAAAATACCCTTTTTCCTAAAATGTGGTAGTGACAAGTCTACCCTCCTTAAAATAATTTCGTCCTCGAAATTCAAAGACGAAAACTACCCCCAGAAAAACACAGAACAGAACTAAAGAATCACAACTAACTAATGAACAGAACATAACAATGAACAGAACATAACTAGAAATAACATACCTCAAGGTACAAACAAATATGGATAACGCTTTCGCATGTCATCCTCTCTCTCCCAGGTAGACTCCCCCGGAGAGTGATGCCTCCATGCGACGCGCACCAAAGGAATAGTCTGGTTCCTCAGCACCTTCTTTCTACGATCCAGAATCTCAACTGGCTGCTCTGGATAGCTAAGAGTAGGGCCCACCTCTATCTTCGAGTGACCCAATACATGACTAGGATCTGCCACGTATCGTCTCAACTGCGACACATGAAACACGTTGTGCACTCCCTCCATTGCAGGTGGCAAGTCTAGTCTATAAGCAACTGCACCGACCCTCTCTAGAATAGTGAAAGGTCCGATGAATCGCGGACTAAGCTTTCCGCCTCCACCGAAGCGAATCGCGCCTCGTGTCGGAGAAATCCTCAGAAACACCAAACCACCCACCTAGAACAAAATACCATCTTAAGAACTTAATCTATAACAAACAAGAACAAGCACAAACAAAATCTAAACTATACCTCAAACTCCAAAGGTCTCCGATGGCTATCGGCCCAATGCCGCTGTCTGTCCTGCGCCACTCGAAGTCTGTCTCTGATCAAATGAACCTTCTCCGCTGCATCCACAACCATCTCTGGCCCAAGCAAAATTCTCTCTCCAACATCGTCCTAAGATAAAGGAGTACGACACCTTCGATCATATAGAGCTTCAAAAGGTGACATCTCTATACTGGCCTGGTAACTGTTGTTGTAAGCAAACTCAACCAAATGGAGATGGTCCTCCCAAGAACCCCCGTAATCTAGTACACAAGTGCGCAACATATCCTCGAGAGTCTGGATAGTCCTCTCTGACTGCCCATCTGTCTGGGGATGATATGCAGTACTGAACTTGAGCTGAGTGCCCAAACTCTCCTGCAAACTCCTCCAGAAATGAGAAGTGAAATGACTATCTCGATCTGAGACTATGCTGACGGGAACTCCGTGTATCCTAACGATCTGCCTCACATACATCTCTGCCAGCTTCTCCGTAGACAAACCCACCTTGAAAGGCAAAAAGTGGGCCGACTTGGTCAACCTATCAATAATAACCCAAATCGCGTCTTTCCCTCCTGGAGATCATGGAAGTCCGGACACAAAATTCATAGTAATGTGTTCACACTTCCACTCTGGAATGGGTAATGGCTGAAGTAACCCTCCTGGCCTCTGCCTCTCGGCTTTTACCTGCTGGCACACTAAGCATCTGGATACAAACTGTGCCACTTTCCTCTTCATGCCATACCACCACACACTCTCTCGCATATCCCGATACATCTTGTTAGCACCTGGATGTATGAAATACTGAGAGCAATGCGCTTTTTGTAACACCTCCTCGCGCAACTCCCCACTAGGCACACATAATCTAACTCCATGCCTCAAGGATCCATCCTCTGCAGTAGTGAAATCATCCTCCAATCCTGCTCTCACCTGAGCTCTGATACTCCTCAAAGATACATCATTATACTGTGCTGCCTTGATCCTGTCCATCAAATCTGAGTGTATCTGCAATCCCCATATCTGCATAGCACATCCAGGAACAATCACCTCAATGCCCAAGCTCTCCAAGTCCTCCAACAGATATCAATCCTGCGTCAAGAACATAGCTACCGGATACCTGCTCAAAGCATCGGCAACTACATTGGCTTTCTCAGGATGATATTACAAAAAGATATCAAAATCCTTCATCAATTCCAACCACCGACGCTGCCTCATGTTCAACTCTATCTGCGTGAAAACGTACTTCAAGCTTTTGTGGTCTGTGAAGATCTCCACACGCTCTCCGTACAAATAATGTTTCCACAACTTCAGGGCGAATATGACAGCTGCCAACTCCAAATCATGGGTAGGATAGTTCTTTTCATGAGGACGCAATTGCCTGGATGCATAGGCAATCACTTTCCCATGCTGCTGAAGAACACAACCTAAACCCTTCCCCGATGCATCACTATAAATAGTGAAACCTCCGGACCCTGATGGCAACGTCAAAATAGGAGCAGACGTCAACCTCTTCTTCAACTCCTCAAAAGCAACCTGACAATCCTCCGTCCAAACAAACTCCACATCCTTCCTTGTGAGTCTGGTCATCGGCTCGGCAATCCTCGAAAAATCTTGCACAAACTTCCTGTAATAGCCTGCCAATCCCAAGAAACTCCTGATCTCTGCTACTGAACTCGAAGTCTTTCAAGATTCCACTGCTGAAATCTTCTTCGGATCCACTGAAATACCATCACCAGTCATAACATGCCCCAAGAATTCTACTTTGTCCAAGAAAAACTCACATTTGGACAACTTCCCATACAGCTTCTCCTTCCTCAGCACATCCAACATAATCCTCAAATGCTCCTCATGCTCCTCCGGTGTCCTCGAGTATATGAGTATGTCATCGATGAACACCACCACGAACTTGTCAAGGTACTGGTGGAACACCTTGTTCATCAAGTTCATAAATACCGCCGGTGCATTAGTCAAACCAAATGGCATCACCATAAACTCGAACTGACCATACCGAGTTCTAAAAGCAGTCTTCGGTATGTCCTCCGGCTTCACCTTCACTTGATGGTAGCCTGATCTCAAATCTATCTTAGAAAACACCTTCGCACCACTAAACTGATCAAACAGATCATCAATCCGTGGCAAAGGATACTTATTCTGGATAGTGAGATTATTCAAAGCCCTGTAATCAATGCACATGCGCACCGATCCATTCTTCTTCGGTACAAACAATACTGGGGCTCCCCATGGTGAAGAACTCGATCTGATAAACCCCTTATCCTGCAATTCGTCTACCTGCTTCTTCAACACGACCAGCTCGTTGTTGTTTACTCTATAGACATGTTGCGAAATTGGTTCTGCACTTGGCACCAAGTCTATAGAAAATTCAACATCTCGATCTGGTGGCAATCCTGGCAATTCCTCAGGAAACACATCCAAGAATTCTGCTATCAACGGATGTGGCAACTCCTTGTCTTCTACCATAGCTCCACAAATAATGCCTTCTCCCTGCTCCGCAGCTCCTCTAGTAAACTCGAACTCTGGCTCTCCTGGTGAACCAAACAAAACTCTACCTCCTCTACAGTCTATGCTAGCACGGTGCCTACTCAACCAATCCATCCCGAGTACAATATCGTAGCTCGGAAGTGGCATTACAAGTAGACACGCACTCAACTCCCGGCCTCCCAGAGTAACTCTCCGGTCCTTGCAAATATCATTAACCAGGATAATGCCTCCCCCGGTCATGATCTTGCAAGTCCTAAGCAAAGACTCAGCTACCAAACCATGCTTCAGAGCAAAAGAAACAGATACAAAACTATGGGAAGCACCACTATCAAATAAAGCTAAAGCTGGAATGGAATCAAGAAGAATAGAACCTGCGATGACATCTCCTGTGGGTTCCTCCTCTTCGACGGTCATAGCAAACGCTCGTCCCTGCCGAGCACCTCCCTGCTGTTGATGCTGGACAAAACGCTGCTGCTGTGTCAGAAGCGGTCCCCTCGGCTGTGCTGCAGGTGGTCTCGTCTGTGTCCTCGGAGCTGGAGCTGCTCCCTGAACTGCATGATTGATGCCCTTCAGTACCACAATACAAACAAACTCCTAGCCTCCTCCTGCAAACTTCCCAGATGTGGCCGGACTTCTTGCAAAAGTTGCATGGAGCTTGCTGTAACTGTCTCTGCTGCTGAGGTGCCTGGTGAAAAGGCGCTCTAGCTGGAGTCTGGTTCTGTTGTGGCTGCTGGAAAGGTCTGGACTGGAAATGAGGACGTTTGGCAGATACTGCACTGCCGTTGGCCCCCAGAAAAGAATCACGGTCTCTCTTGGTCTTCAAACCCAGATCCCGCTCAACCTTGCGTGCCTCCGCAAGTATCTCCGAGTATGTCTCATAAAAAGACGGAATGAGAATCTTCATCTCCCAGTTTAGACCCTCTCGGAAATGAATAGCTCGAACCTCCGGCTCCCTCACCAAGTACTCTGCAAATCGGCTCAACCTACCGAACTCTGCAGCGTATTCCTCCACAGACATGCTCCCCTGAATGAGACTCTCAAATTGTCTTCCCAAGTCAAGCCTGTCTATCCGGGCAAAAAACTTCTTCTTGAAAAGGTCCTTGAATACCTCCCAAGATTGTCCTGCGTCAACTAGAACCGGCTTATTCCTGAACCAAGTGCGAGCGACGTCGAACAGTTGAAGTCCTACCGCCTCAACCTTCAGATCTTCAGAAAGATGGGATACCCTCCTAAGACGCTCAATGTCCTCGAGCCAATCATCAGCATAGACGATGCCCTCCGTCCCTTTGAAAACCCTAGGCTCCAGTTTCTTGAAGACCTGAATGTTGCCTGGCCGAAGCTGAGCAACTTGAGGAACAACCTGCTGCTGGATCGAAACTCCTCTCTCAACTACAGCACGAGCAAGCTGATGAGCACTCTCGATGCCCTGCCGTAGAACGTCGATCTGCCTTTGATGTGCCTCTGACTGAGCCCTCTGTGCCTCGAGCATCTCACGAAACAGTGTAAACATCTGTGACGCCTCTGCTGGCACAGGAGGTGGAGGTGGAAGCCCCTCAGATATAGCTGGCACAGTCCTCTGAGTAGGTGGTGGACCTCCGAAAGCAGCTGATACTCCAATCACCGGAGAAGTGACTGGTGCAGGCCCTCGGGATGTCGCAGACCTCTCAGAAGCTGCTCTCCCCTGCTGTGATCTAGTCTTAGGCGGCATCCTGAGACAAAGCGAAAGAAAGAATCAATATGGCACAAGATGTAAGACATCAAGGAAAGGACAGTTTAAGGGTTCAAGTATCAATGTCAAAGGAGAATAGTTGAATCAAAAGAATTTTCCTAGATGTGATTGAGTATCTCAGCCTATATCCTATATCCTATCGCAGGCTCGCAGTAGTACAACTAAATTGTCGCACTACCACGACATCACATACTTTGTGAAGCTAGACCTGCATGGGCCACCACCAAAAATGTATCACGACCCGCATTCGGGGTAAGGGTACTAGTCGGAAACAACGCCCAGCCTACGCCGCAGAATCGGTGGTAGAACGCTGTCTAGAAAGTCTATCTAATATAATGAACCACCAAAAGATAGTGTACTCAATCACAGAACTAAGATAGAATGAACACGAATCAGATAAGAATAGAATAGTCATCAACTCATGAGTTTAAAATAATACATCAATGAGTCTGAAGAGTAACAAAAATAAGCTGGAGACAAATCCAGTACAAAAGAATACTATCATACTACAAGCTACACTCCAGGGTCAACTGTCTCAGTTGGGATAAGTCCCTCTTGAGCCAGGGTCTTCGAATCTAAACCCACAACATCCTGGGGTCCATAATAGGTAGGGTACTCCTCAGTGTCATCTGGAAAAATATATCCAGTCAGGAAAGGAGCAGAGTACATCTCTAACAACAGTTCTAATCCATGATCAAAACTATGTAACAGTAAATAGCTGTGGATAAACAAGATGCACAAAATAGATACAAGAGATATATAGACAATAAGGAAATACTTGAAAGAAATACAATAATGAACAATATGCCAATGAAACAATAATACTAATGACTAAGTGTGTGAGTACTAGCTTAACATGTGATCGGCTTGGGCAAGATACAATACGGCCTGGCTAATCATACGTGCGGTGCATGATCAACACTATTCGCTTACCAATACTTTATTCAATAGGGATTTGATCACATATCTATACTAATACTCCCCACCCCCAACTGGTATAATAGATCCAACCACGGTATGCTATGGCACTAGATTCCCCAAGAAGATAGCTAGTCTCCCCGAGAATTGATGTCTGTACATGTACAAGATAACCAATGAAACAATACTTGTACCATATACACCATATACCAAGGAATAACATCTCATGACGAGATCCGGATATACCAATCTGTGTAACCATAGTGTCGAGAGAAACATGTAAATCTACACTAGATACAACGAACATAGAGGATATCATAAATGAGAAACTATCAGAGAATGTACTCGCCTGAAATCCAAAGAACAGTCTCACAGATGTCTGACTCGGTGCCTCGAAGACCTAGATATGGAATACCACATTAAAACAAGGTCCCGGAAAGAGAACAAGTCAAACTAGTCAACTCCTAGGTCAATAAATAAATTCTAAGTCAAAAGTCAACTATGGTCAACTCTAAAGTCAACTAAAGTCAAACCAAGGTCAACCTCACAAGAAATCTATAGAAATAATATAGAAATAAAATACAACAATTTAGGAATCAAAATTAGAACCCAAATCATACTCACACAAAGTATACTACAAATACAAATAATATATACCCTAAAATAATATATATACAAACCAATATGTATACAAATAACATAATATATTATTATAAATATTATACAAAACACATATATATACAAATATATATATACAATAATAATATATAAAATATAATTTAAAACTGTCAAAGCGTCACTGAAAACAGTGAACAAAACAAGATAAAATAAAAATAGATTTAATAGTGACAGTCTTGACTGTCACTGAAAATTTGTCGCAGAAACTCCATATACAAAACCGCTGCTGTCACAGTTTGCTGACAGTTTCAAACTGTCACAAAAAAATGTCGCTGAAAGGTTGCCGCTCAAAACTGCCGCAGCATTAATGACAGATATGTCATTAATGCTGACCACTGTACAGCGGCTGCTGTTCAGACCAAATAATGACAGTTTTACTGTCATAGAAACCACTGTCACCAAAACAAATAAAAATATAAAAATATATATATATATATATAAATATATATATGCAATAATGTCACGACCCGCACCCGGTTTAGGGCACGAGTGCGTGGGTACGTCCAGCCTACGCCGCAGCATCGGCGGTAGAACGCTGTCTAGGTCATGTAACTATCTAATCAAACTCACGTGAATACCCAACTCCATAAGGAGACGTGGATATCATAAAATAATGCTAGAAATACCCAATCACATAAACTAAAGCACGATGAGATATCAAGGCAAGCAAGAAATACAAGACAAGTCTAACGACAAAATAATCATACCTGCAATCATTAACTTTCAATCCCCAAGTGTGTTGGAAACCAGTCTACTAAGGTCACAGTCTGGAAAAATATTTTCCAGTCAGGAAGGAGCAAAGTACATCTCTAAATAGCAGTTCTATATTAATGACATAAGCTATGTAGCAGTTCTAGATGGAAATATACCAGATGCATGTATAGGTACGAGAAATTTACAATGAAAGAAATACTGAAAATACTGTAAGTAAATGCAGGAAAAGAAACAATAGGTCAATGAGCAAGAAATCTATGACTAAGTGTGTGAGTACTAGCTTCAACATGTGATCGGCTTGGGAACTTGATCAGGCTGGTTACATGTGATTAGCTATGATTCACGAAGGTCAGGCTAACCGTTGGTTAGCTATGATGCATGTAGAGGTCAGGCTAATCACACGTAACAGCTATGAGGCACGAAGATGGTCAGGCCGCACCCGACGTGAGATGTGGGGTGAGCTATGATGCATGAAAAGTTGGGTATGATCACATATCTACACTAAAGTACTCCCCAAACCCCCGACTGGTATAGTAGATCAAATCATGGTACGCTATGGCACGGGATTCCCTAGGGAGGTAGCAAATCTTCCCGGAAATCAGTGTCTGTACATGCACAAGATATCAATGAAACAAGTCTTGTACAAGCTACACCATGAATAAGGAATAATATCTCATGACGAGATCCGTGTATACCAATCCGTGTAACCAACGTGTCAAGAACAGAGATATTTACACTAGATACAGTGAACATAGGAGATATCATAAATTAGAAACTAATCAGAGAATGTACTCACCTTGGGTCCTTAGCTGGTAATGTCAATGTCCTGTCCTAGAGTATCGTCTGGAGAAACCAACAGTCCTTAATCCAATGGTGAAGATGGTGCTAAGTCCACCTAGAAGGCAAGATATAAGTATTAGATCCTTATTCAAAAATATGTTCCAACTAAATCCTAATTTGTTTGGAAGTTTATAGAATTTCTTGTCTTAATCATTTCTTGATTTATAACTAATTTATAACTAATTAAATAACTTCTTAAATACTAACTTTAACAAACTATTTAATTCCCCAAGCCACTAGGCTCTGACCTGCAGTTAGCATTCGACTTGTCTACTCAATTAGAGCCCTCTTGACAAGTGTTTTAACACCCCCCCCCAATATGAGTCTGCCACTGCTCTTTTGAGTAAACTAGCCGGTTTTGTTCTTTATTTCCCTGCCAATTCACTTCTTCACTATGTTCAATAAACACTTAAATTCAAAGTTCAACCGCCAACACTAATGTATGTTCTATTATTCTCACTTGATCGTTGAACATATACCTATCCAAACTCATATAAACCATCATTACCTACACCTACTCTATTTGAAATACAACAAATTACAGAGAAAAAACTTCTGTTCACTACAACCTGCTATCGTTTCCAAACATAGATAGATACTAGTGTCGACCAGACATGAAAGCTTGGTGCTTGCACTGGACATGAACTCCACTGAACTCGTGGTTCACAGACACACACAGTTTGAAGAAGGCAGTATTAAATCAAGAATGCCGTGTCGATCTTGACATAACCCCGTGTGTCGGGAACAGAGGACATTCGATCGTTTAACTCAAGAACAGAGTATGTGGATTATACTTGTAGTGTCTGATGTCGTGTCTGAGCTCCTCATGTCCGTTTCAAGTAAGTTGAATTATTAAGTCTCCTCTGAGTTAAATCCCCGAACACATGGCGTACAAAAACGGAGGAAGAACGTTTTAGGGATTCTTCTGAGTTTCTAGTTGATCAAATTGAAAGAAAGTGATCAAGAAAATTATACAAAAAGAACGAAATACTTACTGGATTGAAAAATCGATCTTGAATTCGGCGCTCCACCGTGTCAGTGGTTCGGAACACTCAAGCTGGTTGAGATCGACCGATCGCCGCTCGAAGTCGAGGATCCGCCGGAGGAATGTACGCAGAGGGGGAGTCGGGTTGAGGTCGGCTGAACTGGGCTGTGCAGGTGTAGCTGTCGGAGTTGGCACCGACGTTCGCCGGAGAGATGTGGATGGATGGATGGACGGAGGAGCCGAGGTTTGCTGGTCGGAAAACTGAGCAGTGGGCCAGAGTCTCTGTTGGTGGTGGTGGTGTTAAGTGAAGATGGAGGTGGTGGTGGTAGTGTAGATGTAGGGGGTGTTGCTGCCAGCGGGGAGGATGAACATGATGGGTTGGTTTCCCCCCTCTTTTATAATTTAAATTTAAAAGAACAAAGAAGAAGAAGAAGAAGAAAGAAAAAGAAGAAGAAAATAGAAGAAGAAGGAAGAGGTTGGTTCCTTACGTTGGAGAGAGGAGAGGAGAGAGGTGGGGGTCTTGCTTGGGGATTAGGGTTTGATGTAACATGTCATTATATAGGGAGAGGGTTTTGTAAATGAAGGGTGAGGATGAGACCCTTCTAATGAGTGGTCCAGATTTGACATGGAGAGAAAAATAATTCATGTGGGAATGAGGGTGAGAGATTTAATTAAATTATTAGGGCTCCCTCATTGGTTTAAACAATTGGGTGTTGACACCAAAAATGTAAATATGCAAATTAGTCCCCTTAAATTTGGGTATTTGCACAGATGCATAAAATGACAAAAATTTGGCGGGCGATTCGGGGTCCGGTGTTTTGTAGGGTCAGGGGGCGTTGTAAGATCGGTATGGGCTCAAATGGCAGGGCACTGGAATTAAATTGGGATTTCAAAATCGGTAAAAATAGTATCCTCAATTTAAATAGGAATAAAATGCAAGTTGTGTTCAAAAATTAATTAGGAGTACATGGGGTCAAAATCAGGTCAGGTCATCAATACCAATAATGAAGAAGACTCAGAACAGGATGTTACCCTAATTTGGGCCGCACAAAAAATAGGTCAAGATTGCCTCCAATTTCGATTGGAACGCCCAACGATACAAAATAGGAATTTATTAAATAACGTCCGCGACGAATTTTTTTTTTTTTTGTGCGGCCAGAAATAATACACAGAGAGCATAATTATGAGTTGCAAAAATAGCAAAATGGAAGGCGGGCATGTCTAGGACAAGATTGTGAAATTGGTTGGAAGACAAAAGTCAGGATACTGCTCCAATTATCGAAGCAAAGGCAATGCGCAATAATTAAATAAAACACGGTAATTAATTAAATCTCCAATAAATAAATTCTAGCTAAAATAATTAAATACAAAATTTTATACTTCAGACAGGTATTCATCTACTGGCTTCTAGGTCAATTCTGCTAGCTCAAAATAACTGAACACTGTATATAATATTATATTTAATTACACACCTCACATATTTATTTAAATTAATATACTATCATGCAATTAATTAATTATAACTACAATAATATTAAATATTATTAAAAGTCAAAAATACCCCTATTTTCGGAATGTGGTAGTGACAAGTCTACCCACCTTAAAAGAATTTCGTCCTCGAAATTTAAAATACTCATATTAGTGTTTAATCATATATATTATTATTTCTCTCAAAATTTAAATCCATTAACCACGAAATCAGGTAATAATCCACAATGTCTTTTCACAATTTCCAAAATTCTAAAATTATTGCATTCCGGAAAAATCCTCCAAATAAAATCAAAGTCCATTTTTATCAAAAAATTTCTTGAAAGTTTTAGTTAATAATTTAATACTCGGAATTTAATATCCACTCCTCAAATTTTATTTTAATCAATGCACATATATAAAAATGTAATCTCGTCCAAAAAGTTTGAATTTAACATTAGTCTATCAATAATTTTATTCCTCGATTTCCTCTTTCCTCAAAATACTTAACAATGCGATACTTAAGGATTCTCCAAATGCAACATCCAAATATAACATTTTAAAATTCATAACTTGCAATCAAATAAACATATTGATAATCTCCCAAATTTTCCAAATTTTTATAACCAATTTAATCATGTCATAATCTGCCTGGAATTAATAAATCATCCGTTATGCCATGTTACTTTTCTTAACCCTCTATTTAAATCGATATTTCCTTGAATTTTAAAATCCTCTATTGTTTTATTTATTTATTTACTACCATCAAAATTAAATTCATCAAATCATATAATCATGAACTACTCTATATTATTATTTTACAATATTTTTCAAAATTCTATAAATATCACATCCCTAAATTCTTCAAATATAAAATCAAATTCCATTCTTATCACAATATCCTCCAAAATTTTAAGTTAATAACGAAATACAAGAATTTAATATTAAATTCTCTAATTGAAATCCAATCTATGCATATTTATAAAATTGAATCTCATCCCAAAATTTGAATTCAACACTAATACATTTGTGTTCTTATTCCTCGATTTTTTTTTTCACATAATATGCAACGATGTAATACTTATGAAACCTCCAATAAAATATTCAAAATATAAGTTTATAACTTGCAGTCCAATAAATATATCGATAGGCTTCTTAAATTCCTCAAATTCAATGATAAATTCAATCATTTCATAATCTTCTTAAAAATCAAATAATTTAACAAAACTTCAATTATGCCATATTAAGTTCCCAACTCTTTACTTAATTTAATATTTTTCCTCAAAATTTTAAGGCACCTTGTCTCTCTTTGTCAAGTCATAACCTCTTCGTTAATCTTTACTACAGTTAAATCCTCAACAATCAAAGTCTAAGAGAGTTCTACCTACAACCATACAACATGCAACCTAAAGAAAATATGTACGATCATAGTGTCCTTTGTCATGGTATTGCAGTCTCTGTCAGGGTGTACTACTAACTATATCCTAACAAGAAAAATCATGTATATGAACTACAGTACTAGGAAATCAATCAATCGAAAGACGGAAAAAGGAACATTAGGAGGGAAAGAAAGAACCTGCTAACATATTACTTGTAGTATCTCCTATCTCTAACAAACACTTAACTCTAGCACATTCACTAACTAATTCCTATCCCTGTACACTGGTACCCATATCAACTAATCATTAATCCACAAGATCCATGGATATATCAATATTGCACACACCTGTCTATTAATACCAAAATCTGATACCAAGAAACTCTAGCACGATTATAGGTCAATTGGTGCATGTAAAGTTTGATACCTCTATCTCTTTAGGTACCCCTGTTCTACTTTAGTACACCCACTGCTAGTTCTCGTTCCTGCTATAATTGTTCATACTATTTGTTCTTATCACTCAAATATACGTCAAGCGCAACACCATACTAAGTACTGCTCTTTCCAATACAATTTTAGATGGACACCCAAGTCAGTCTGCGGTGTCATCTCAACCATGTTCAAATCACCAGATCCTTACACATGTATATCATCTACTCATATATTAATATTTATATCTCTCATCTACCATAAAATTAATCCTCAAAATAATCGTCAAGGTTTAACTTCTCGATCAACTTAAAAATGAATTATGTATACCTCTCAAAATTAGATACTCAATATCGAAACAAAATTTAATCACGTCTAAAATCTTTGTAGCCTTAACCATGTTTATTGAATTCATATTTGAAATCCTCAAAAATTTAATGACATAATCTCAACTCCTCTATTATTTTAAAAATAAAATCTTATTTCCACCTTTTAATTTATAACTCCACAATGTACATATCAGTGCTCACGGTCTCTGATACTCAAGGTGCACTCAATGCATCTAGTGTCTATAATTGTGTACTAAAATTGTACTGCCTGAATCACTTGTGCTATTACCTCCAATGATCAAAGTTATCATCCCTGTATTTTCTTTCATGATTTCAATTTATGTCAACTGGTATATCATCTAATTATCATCACACAGAGTGCTTACTGTTATTAACGTCATCCTCGACTAATCCTCGATATAGAATCATTAGCACTCTTGGTATTATATCATTAGCTTCATTAATGGATCATTCATCAAGCTTATTATAACTCATGATTACATGTATCTACTATAACACTCATGTTTCTTTACTCTCATGGGCAAGTATATGGTTCTCATCTTAATTGATGTATATGTATTTCTCTTAAATCTTTTACAGACGGATACACTATATATATTCTATTACAAATCTTGATCTCTCTCTACTCATGGCATATCATTAAAACCCCTTATGCATATACATTTCTTTACTCTTGACACACCCAAGTAATCAACCATCAAACTGAATATCATGCTCCATTAATTTTTTTTTTTTAACACAAATCCTTGATACTTAATTACTTACATAGATCATCCAATTATATAATTTAATGACTATCTAGGGCTGGCATGCTGATTCTGATACTTACTCTTGGAACCTTCACTGATACTCTTACTCCTCTTTCTATAGTACCAATACTAATTAAAATAACACCTATCATAGAACTATTACTACAAGGTACTATGCTATGGTATCTCTAGATTAATGCCTAATGCTCCCAGGTCCAACTAAGAAATACTTACAAACTCACAAGTCACACTCAGTCAAACTAATACAAGACACAACCAAAATTGCAAGTCACTAATTATCATACTAACAAGGAATCCTCAAAGAGAATAAGCTCAAAAAGGAACTGGATCAAGGACGGAAGGTATCTTTACTGCTAGTAAGGAAAAAAAGCGATGGAACAAAGTCCTGGAATAACATAAATAGATAGGTCTTGAGATGATACTTTAAGAACCAATTTAAGATACAACCTGATAATCATACACGTCTGTCAGAAATCATGACACACAGAATCCTCGCCACGCCAGTAAGCATAGATGCGATAAACGACAGGTTCCGTAACTAAGGTATGCAACTCTATAATCATGTCATCTAGAATCCTCGCCACGCCAACCGGTATGGCTGCGAGAAACTCTAAATCTCATAACTAAAGTATGTACATCCAAGTTAGGTTCCTACGTTCTCGTTACGACAGCTAATATGGCTGCGATAAACTCTAGGTTCCATAACCAAAGTAGACGTTTTACCTTTCTCACTGTCCTCATCAATATATGTCATCAGATGATACCATAAATTCTAGTCCATAAAATTTCATCTCGGCATGAAATCAACTCTACAACGAAACCAAGATCCAAATTTTAATAATTGATCAACAATAATCAAATTCAATATCAATGAGTGAGGACGGACGGAAACAAACGAAGGATTTAAAATTAGAAATTATAATAAGATTCTCAAGGGGTCGTCCCAGGAATCTCTCAAGAATTTGTGATTGAGTATCCTCTCTCATCCTAGTATCCTATGTCCTATATTCAATAGCAGGCACGTAGTAGTACAACTATGATGTCACACTACCACGACATCGCACAACTTGCGAAGTCTGACCTGCATGGGCCACCACTAAAACGTGTCACGACCCGCACCCGGTTTAGGGCACGAGTGCGTGGGTACGTCCAGCCTACGCCGCAGCATCGGCGGTAGAACGCTGTCTAGGTCATGTAACTATCTAATCAAACTCACGTGAATACCCAACTCCATAAGGAGACGT
Organism: Iris macrosiphon; assembly: GCA_036927795.1. Classification (NCBI taxonomy): domain Eukaryota; kingdom Viridiplantae; phylum Streptophyta; class Magnoliopsida; order Asparagales; family Iridaceae; genus Iris; species Iris macrosiphon. Next base: position 122,946,071 of record JAYESA010000012.1, on the reverse strand, counting down.
GGATATCATAAAATAATGCTAGAAATACCCAATCACATAAACTAAAGCACGATGAGATATCAAGGCAAGCAAGAAATACAAGACAAGTCTAACGACAAAATAATCATACCTGCAATCATTAACTTCCAATCCCCAAGTGTGTTGGAAACCAGTCTACTAAGGTCACAGTCTGGAAAAATATTTTCCAGTCAGGAAGGAGCAAAGTACATCTCTAAATAGCAGTTCTATATTAATGACATAAGCTATGTAGCAGTTCTAGATGGAAATATACCAGATGCATGTATAGGTACGAAAAATGTACAATGAAAGAAATACTGAAAATACTGTAAGTAAATGCAGGAAAAGAAACAATAGATCAATGAGCAAGAAATCTATGACTAAGTGTGTGAGTACTAGCTTCAACCTGTGATCGGCTTGGGAACTTGATCAGGCTGGTTACATGTGATTAGCTATGATTCACGAAGGTCAGGCTAACCGTTGGTTAGCTATGATGCATGTAGAGGTCAGGCTAATCACACGTAACAGCTATGAGGCACGGAGATGGTCAGGTCGCACCCGACGTGAGATGTGGGGTGAGCTATGATGCATGAAAAGTTGGGTATGATCACATATCTACACTAAAGTACTCCCCAAACCCCCGACTGGTATAGTAGATCAAATCATGGTACGCTATGGCACGGAATTCCCTAGGGAGGTAGCAAATCTCCCCGGAAATCAGTGTCTGTACATGCACAAGATATCAATGAAACAAGTCTTGTACAAGCTACACCATGAATAAGGAATAACATCTCATGACGATATCCGTGTATACCAATCCGTGTAACCAACGTGTCAAGAACAGAGATATTTACACTAGATACAGTGAACATAGGAGATATCATAAATTAGAAACTAATCAGAGAATGTACTCGCCTTGGGTCCTTAGCTGGTAATGTCAATGTCCTGTCCCAGAGTATCGTCTGGAGAAACCAACAGTCCTTAATCCAATGGTGAAGATGGTGCTAAGTCCACCTAGAAGGCAAGATATAAGTATTAGATCCTTATTCAAAAATATGTTCCAACTAAATCCTAATTTGTTTGGAAGTTTATAGAATTTCTTGTCTTAATCATTTCTTGATTTATAACTAATTTATAACTAATTAAATAACTTCTTAAATACTAACTTTAACAAACTATTTAATTCCCCAAGCCACTAGGCTCTGACCTGCAGTTAGCATTCGACTTGTCTACTCAATTAGAGCCCTCTTGACAAGTGTTTTAACACCCCCCCCCCCCCAATATGAGTCTGCCACTGCTCTTTTGAGTAAATTGGCCGGTTTTGTTCTTTATTTCCCTGCCAATTCACTTCTTCACTATGTTCAATAAACACTTAAATTCAAAGTTCAACCGCCAACACTAATGTATGTTCTATTATTCTCACTTGATCGTTGAACATATACCTATCCAAACTCATATAAACCATCATTACCTACACCTACTCTATTTGAAATACAACAAATTACAGAGAAAAAAACTTCTGTTCACTACAACCTGCTATCATTTCCAAACATAGATAGATACTAGTGTCGACCAGACATGAAAGCTTGGTGCTTGCACTGGACATGAACTCCACTGAACTCGTGGTTCACAGACACACACAGTTTGAAGAAGGCAGTGTTAAATCAAGAATGCCGTGTCGATCTTGACATAACCCCGTATGTCGGGAACAGAGGACATTCGATCGTTTAACTCAAGAACAGAGTATGTGGATTATACTTGTAGTGTCTGATGTCGTGTCTGAGCTCCTCATGTCCGTTTCAAGTAAGTTGAGTTATTAAGTCTCCTCTGAGTTAAATCCCCGAACACATGGCATACAAAAATGGAGGAAGAATGTTTTAGGGATTCTTCTGAGTTTCTAGTTGATCAAATCGAAAGAAAGTGATCAAGAAAATTATACAAAAAGAACGAAATATTTACTGGATTAAAAAATCGATCTCGAATTTGGCGCTCCACCGTGTCAGTGGTTCAGAACACTCGAGCTGGTTGAGATCGACCGATCGTCGCTCGAAGTCGAGGATCCGCCGGAGGAATGTACGCAGAGGGGGAGTCGGGTTGAGGTCGGCTGAACTGGGCTGTGCAGGTGTAGCTGCCGGAGTTGGCACCGACGTTTGCCGGAGAGATGTGGATGGATGGATGGACGGAGGAGCCGAGGTTTGCTGGTCGAAAAACTGAGCAGCGGGCCGGAGTCTCTGTTGGTGGTGGTGGTGTTAAGTGAAGATGGAGGTGGTGGTGGTAGTGTAGATGTAGGGGGTGTTGCTGCCAGCGGGGAGGATGAACAGGATGGGTTGGTTTTCCCCCTCTTTTATAATTTAAATTTAAAAGAACAAAGAAGAAGAAGAAGAAAGGAAAAGAAGAAGAAAATAGAAGAAGAAGGAAGAGGTTGGTTCCCTACGTTGGAGAGAGGAGAGGAAAGAGGTGGGGGTCTTGCTTGGGGATTAGGGTTTGATGTAACATGTCATTATATAGGGAGAGGGTTTTGTAAATGAAGGGTGAGGATGAGACCCTTCTAATGAGTGGTCCAGATTTGACATGGAGAGAAAAATAATTCATGTGGGAATGAGGGTGAGAGATTTAATTAAATTATTAGGGCTCCCTCATTGGTTTAAACAATTGGGTGTTGACACCAAAAATGCAAATATGCAAATTAGTCCCCTTAAATTTGGGTATTTGCACAGATGCATAAAATGACAAAAATTTGGCGGACGATTCGGGGTTCGGTGTTTTGTAGGGTCAGGGGGCGCTGTAAGATCGGTATGGGCTCAAATGGCAGGGCACTGGAATTAAATTGGGATTTCAGAATCGGTAAAATTAGTATCCTCAATTTAAATAGGAATAAAATGCAAGTTGTGTTCAAAAATTAATTAGGAGTACATGGGGTCAAAATCAGGTCAGGTCATCAATACCAATAATGAAGAAGACTCAGAACAGGATGTTACCCTAATTTGGGCTGCACGAAAAATAGGTCAAGATTGCCTCCAATTTCTATTGGAACGCACAACGATACAAAATAGGAATTTATTAAATAACGTCCGCGACAAATTTTTTTTTTTTTGTGCGGCCAGAAATAATACACAGAGAGCATAATTATGAGTTGCAAAAATAGCAAAATGGAAGGCGGGCATGTCTAGGGCAAGATTGTGAAATTGGTTGGAAGACAAAAGTCAGGATACTGCTCCAATTATCGAAGCAAAGGCAATGCGCAATAATTAAATAAAATACGGTAATTAATTAAATCTCCAATAATTAAATTCTAGCTAAAATAATTAAATACAAAATTTTATACTTCAGACAGGTATTCATCTACTGGCTTCTAGGTCAATTCTGCTAGCTCAAAATAACTGAACACTGTATATAATATTATATTTAATTACACACCTCACATATTTATTTAAATTAATATACTATCATGCAATTAATTAATTATAACTACAATAATATTAAATATTATTAAAAGTCGAAAATACCCCTGTTTTCGGAATGTGGTAGTGACAAATAATAATCACAATACATATATATAAATAAATAATTATATACTTATATATATATGCACATATAAACTTATAATTAAATACTAATAGTTACAACACATGCACATATTAATGTTCATATTTTACATGGCTAGAAGCACACCTAAAATATATACATTAATATACAAATAATTACATAATAATTATAAATAATATAATTACACAATTAAACACATAAATATATTTTATAAAATATTTATATATAATTTATACTATTAACATAAGTACATATATAATTACATGCAAAAAAGCTACATATTATATTTGTACATCATATTAGCACACACAAAAATATATAGATCTATACTACAATAATTACTATAATAAATACACAAAATAAATATATAATATCTATATATATTTACTAATTATAATTGAAGAATTTAAACCATACATAATTAGATCTATTCAAAAATCTACACAATTGGAGAGTATCACACCGTATCCCACTAGATCTAGGATACGCATGTGACACGAGTCCAACACACAACCAATTATACCCCGAAGGATACAAACAAATCACAAATAATATTTATGAATAAATCAAAGTATCAAAAGTAGATCTATGTGTTCGTGTCAAAATACGACATGTTCAAAGCACCGTGTCGGAGGGAAAACCCCCAAAATGACACGTATCACCAAATAGTTGGGATACGAACCACTTGTACCAAATTATGGATACAACCCTAGCCCCAAACACATAAGCTCATGTCCAATTGATCTATAGATCAATTGATACACACAACAAAATATAAATTCGGAATTCCAACAAAATTAACACAAAAAACACCATAACTTTCTCCATGGGTCTCCTATGAAGACAAAACAAAGTCATATGGGTAGTACATACATATAGATTGATTTTACATGATTAAATCTCAGATTTAGAAGCTATTTAAATGGGAAAATCTGAATTATACCTATTGGGAGATAGATTCCCAATAAAACCTCCAATTGAGATGAACTTGCTTCCAAATTGTAGATCCTTGCTCCTCTTTGTAGATCCTTTCTTCCTCCTTCTAGATCCTTGCTTCTCAACTTTCTAATAGTGAATTAGGAAGAATTTGGAATGAATTTGGTGGAGAATTGGAATGGGAATGGAGAAAATTTGGGAGTGAGAAATTCTAGATCTAGATTTGGAATGAGAATGAGAGGAGAGAGAAATTTCCCCCCTCTTAATATAGGCCGACCATGCCCCCTTCCCCAAGCAATTATAAAATGTCCAATGTACCCCTTGGGGCCTCTCATAAAGAAATAATTAAGGAAGGAAGCTTCTAGTCTAATCATTTAATTAATTTAATTCATCTCCTTAACCATGGGCTTTCTAAATGGGCCAAATCTAACTATTTAATTCATGTTGGTCCATGGGTCCAAACTACACTAGTTGGGTCCACAAAAATAAGTTCAAAATAATTAAATAACATCCAATAATAATTAAATAATACAACAAAAATTATTTACCATGCACAATATTTATTTAAATAGGAAATTACTAAAATACCCTTTTTCCTAAAATATGGTAGTGACACACAAGAATGAGCTACATGTGCTAAATTTGGCCGCCTAGTAACACACAAACTCGAATAGACTCGAGAAAGAAATATGAGTCTATAAAACTAGGCTACATCAGCAGATGAATAAACAATATAAATAAATAATCATAACTCCGGTAGAAATGATATAAGTACCTAATACCAATGCCTGCAAGACAAGCAACTCTATCAAAAACTCTAAAGGCTCCATAACCGTCTATGCTGCAAAAACTAGCAGGGGACCAGGTCCTCAGAGGGACGTAACAAGGTACAAGAAACAGCATGCCAAAAGTAAAATAGTATAATATCAATTCTCAAGGGTAAACTACTATAACCTACTATGTGATATGCACATGAGAGCATCACTCGTACTCAGGCTAAAACTACTACAGGCTCTGTATCGGGGAGCCCATAGCAGCAAGTAATATTAAGACTCGGTATAGGTGCCAAAGATCTGAGACAGAGTCTAAGGCACCTATAGTGGTATCATCACTCTGTATATGTGCCAAAGCACCTCCAGTATATGTGCCAAAGCACCTCCAGTAGTATAGTATATATATCAATAATCAACCTGTAGTATGGTATGTCTCTCCCCACCTAATGTAACCTCATGTCTCATGTCCACAACGTCTTATGTCCATAATACGCAATATTATGACCTCTAGCTAGTACAACGAGCCATAATAATATCTATATAATATGTAAGTCTAATATCACGAATTATGTAAGCCTATACAGAATCACCATAAATAACTCAAGAAAGATTCTGTCATATAAATTAGTGTCACGTGTCCTAGGGTATGGCATACTTGGTAAAGCAAGCACATAAAAGTAGGATCGTGGAATCAACTATCTAAGTGACGTTACTCGACTCCGCGTACGGTGTCGACACCTGAATCTTGTTCGAATGCTAAACAACGTCTCATGGTCCTTGGATAAACACACAAATCATACATATCAAATAACTATAATAACTAAATAAGATAATAAAGGTAAGGAACTGTGATATATCATGGCAAGGTACACTTGCCTGGGTTATGAACTCCGTCAAGTACTCCTGGAAAAGGAAAATCTGTACGTACACCTCCTGATACTGAAACAAACATCACTAATATCCTCAGAATACTAGAAATAGCTAGGATTGACTATCCATAAGTCCAATTTGGACACAGGGCCAAATTTGACAGTTTTTGGTCAAAGCGGGATCTACATGTGACCAACTTTGTACCGTAAAATGTATCGAAGACAAAGTTCTTCAAATTCGTCCCACTCAGTGTCTACGAGTCTAAAACGACGATACGAACTCAACGGAATGTCCAGAACTGGATTCCGATGAGCCGATCATAAAATCGCCCGTCATATGGAACCGTGGGGCCCACAAAATGATATTTCATCAACATTCTCAGAATCGAAACAAACTTGGGTTACAGGACCAGCGTAACGCTGCAAATCATGTGGCACAAGTTTTATTACAAAACAACAAGCACACATAAAGTTATGGCGAGTGTCAGAATAGGCCGATAAGGTATTTTTTGGCGGATACGCGTTGATTCTGGTGTGCACGCACATCCAAATCAAGTTCCGCGAAAGCCTACATATCCGCGTTGACGATACGCATCTTTTGGTGCAACTCGCACATGACAAAGTTTTCTCGTTTGGCGGGACGTACCCCGTATCGCGAGAAAAAAGTTTTTGGTCGTTATTGAACAACAATAATTTTACCATTAAAGCAAACTAATAAAAACTAAAAGAACAGTAAAAATCTTGGTTATATTGTGAAGAAGTCCTTTCAATTATAATTTGAAAATAATTAACAAGTTGGTAGAAAATTGGACATGAACAAGGGTACTTGGACTGAAATTATGAACTATTTTTGAACAATTTTTTGGCCAACTTCCGGTCGATGTTTCGATCAAACTGGGGTGCCTAAATTTGTTCCACTTGAATGGAATCCTAGAGGGTTAGGTTGTGAACATACCAGCGAAAATAGAGAGTGAAACAGATCAGCGAGGAGGTCGAAAGCTCCACACAAATGAGGGGGCCAGACAGCTACGCGTGCACGCACGCGCGCGCGGGGGGGGGTGGGGGTGGGGGCGGTGCGGGCGGCGGGCGGAGGCGCTCCGTCACCAAATAGTTGGGATACGAACCACTTGTACCAAATTATGGACACGACCCTAGCCCCAAACACATAAGCTCATGTCCAATTGATCTATAGATCAATTGATACACACAACAAAATGTAAATTCGGAATTCCAACAAAATTAACACAAAAAGTACCATAACTTTCTCCATGGGTCTCCTATGAACACAAAACAAAGTCATATGGGTAGTACATACATATAGATTGATTTTACATGATTAAATCTCAGATTTAGAAGCTATTTAAATGGGAAAATCTGAATTATACCTATTGGGAGATGGATTCCCAATGAAACCTCCAATTGAGATGAACTTGCTTCCAAATTGTAGATCCTTGCTCCTCTTTGTAGATCCTTTCTTCCTCCTTCTAGATCCTTGGTTCTCAACTTTCTAATGGTGAATTGGGAAGAATTTGGAATGAATTTGGTGGAGAATTAGAATGGGAATGGAGGAAATTTGGGAGTGAGAAATTCTAGATCTAGATTTGGAATGAGAATGAGAGGAGAGAGAAATTTCCCCCCTCTTAATATAGGCCGGCCATGCCCCCTTCCCCAAGCAATTGTAAAATGTCTAATGTACCCCTTGGGGCCTCTCATGAAGAAATAATTAAGGAAGGAAGCTTCTAGTCTAATCATTTAATTAATTTAATCCATCTCCTTAACCATGGGCTTTCTAAATGGGCCAAATCTAACTATTTAATTCATGTTGGTCCATGGGTCCAAACTACACTAGTTGGGTCCACTAAAATAAGTTCAAAATAATTAAATAACATCCAACGACAATTAAATAATACAACAAAAATTATTTACCATGCACAATATTTATTTAAATAGGAAATTACTAAAATACCCTTTTTCCTAAAATATGGTAGTGACACACAAGAATGAGCTACATGTGCTAAATTTGGCCGCCCAGTAACACACAAACTCGAATAGACTCGAGAAAGAAATATGAGTCTATAAAACTAGGCTACATCAGCAGATGAATAAACAATATGAATAAATAATCATAACTCCGGTAGAAATGATATAAGTACCTAATACCAATGCCTGTAAGACAAGCAACTCTATCAAAAACTCCAAAGGCTCCATAACCGTCTATGCTGCAAAAACTAGCAGGGGACCAGGTCCTCAGAGGGACGTAACAAGGTACAAGAAACAGCATGCCAAAAGTAAAATAGTATAATATCAATTCTCAAGGGTAAACTACTATAACCTACTATGTGATATGCACATGAGAGCATCACTCGTACTCAGGCTAAAACTACTACAGGCTCTGTATCGGGGAGCCCATAGCAGCAAGTAATATTAAGACTCGGTATAGGTGCCAAAGATCTGAGACAGAGTCTAAGGCACCTCTAGTGGTATCATCACTCTGTATATGTGCCAAAGCACCTCCAGTATATGTGCCAAAGCACCTCCAGTAGTATAGTATATATATCAATAATCAGCCTGTAGTATGGTATATCTCTCCCCACCTAATGTAACCTCATGTCTCATGTCCACAACGTCTTGTGTCCATAATATGCAAGATTATGACCTCTAGCTAGTACAACGAGCCATAATAATATCTATATAATATGTAAGTCTAATATCACGAATTATGTAAGCCTATACAGAATCACCATAAATAACTCAAGAAAGATTCTGTCACATAAATTAGTGTCACGTGTCCTAGGGTATGGCAAACTTGGTAAAGCAAGCACGTAAAAGTAGGATCGTGGAATCAACTATCTAAGTGACGTTACTCGACTCCGCGTACGGTGTCGACACCTGAATCTTGTTCGGACGCTAAGCAACGTCTCATGGTCCTTGGATAAACACACAAATCACACATATCAAATAACTATAAAAACTAAATAAGATAATAAAGGTAAGGAACTGTGATATATCATGGCAAGGTACACTTGCCTGGGTTATAAACTCCGTCAAGTACTCCTGGGAAAGGAAAATCTGTACGTACACCTCCTGATACTGAAACAAACATCACTAATATCCTCAGAATACTAGAAATAGCTAGGATTGACTACCCATAAGTCCAATTTGGACACAGGGGCAAATTTGTCAGTTTTTGGTCAAAGCGGGATCTATATGTGACCCACTTTGTACCGTAAAATGTATCGAAGACAAGTTCTTCAAATTTGTCCCACTCAGTGTCTACGAGTCTAAAACGACGATACGAACTCAACGGAATATCCAGAACTGGATTCCGATGAGCCGATCACAAAATCGCCCGTCATATGGAACCGTGGGGCCCACAAAATGATGTTTCATCAACATTCTCAGAATTGAAACAAACTTAGGTTACAGGACCAGCGTAACGCTGCAAATCATGTGGCACAAGTTTTATTACAAAACAACAAGCACACACAAAGTTATGGCGAGTGTCAGAACAGGCCGATAAGGTATTTTTTGGCGGATACGCGTTGATTCTGGTGTGCACGCACATCCAAATCAAGTTCTGCGAAAGCCTACATGTCCGCGTTGACGATACGCATCTTTTGGTGCAACTCGCACATGACAAAGTCATCTGGTTTGGCGGGACGTACCCCATATCGCGAGAAAAAAGTTTTTGGTCGTTATTGAACAACAATAATTTTACCATTAAAGCAAACTAATAAAAACTAAAAGAACAGTAAAAATCTTGGTTATATTGTGAAAAAGTCCTTTCAATTATATTTTGAAAATAATTAACAAGTTGGTAAAAAATTGGACATGAACAAGGGTACTTGGACTGAAATTATGAACTATTTTTGAACAATTTTTTGGCCAACTTCCGGTCGATTTTTCGATCAAACCGGGGTGCCTAAATTCGTTCCACTTGAATGGAATCCTAGAGGGTTAGGTTGTGAATATACCAGCGAAAATAGAGAGTGAAACAGATCAGCGAGGAGGTCGAAAGCTCCACACAAATAAGGGGGCCATACAGCTACGCGTGCAAGCACGCGCGCGCGCGCGGGGGGGGGGGGGGGGGTGGGCGGTGCGGGCGGCGGGCGGAGGCGCTCCGGCGGAGGTGGTGGTGGTGAAGGCTTGGGATGGGTTAGGGTTAGGGTTTAAGTTTTAGGTTGCACATATATATATATATATATATATATATATGTATATGTATATGTATATGTATATGTATATGTATATATAAGGGATGGGGGTTAGTTTGTTGTGTACGCATAGGTGGGGGCGGGGGAAGTTGGTTAGTGATTAGGTTTTAGTTAATGGCTTATTGGGTTTTAGTTTGGATAGGGTTTGGGTTAGGATTTATTTCTTTTATTATTTTCTTTTGTTATATATATATATATATATATATATATATATATATATATATATATATATATATATAGGTGTATGGCCATTTAAAAATAGGTTTGGACCTCAATAAATTTTAGAAAAATTACACAATATACTATTAATAGTTTTACACCCAAAAATATATTTTTTGTACAATATTAATAATTAATTAAATACACATAACTATAAATTCAATTATATTATATATTATAATTAGCTAAAAATAAAATAAAAAATTCTCTTAATCACAAAAAAGTTCAGAATACCAAAATATTAAATTCAAAAAATCAGGGTGCTTACACCAGAGCTTTTGACTGGACTGATGAGGATTCAAATGGAGCCCTCTAGGGACAAGTCATTATCTTATGGTCCGCTCTACCATATACCAGACATAAATACTGTGCCCTGCGATATTCAGAAAGAATATGCCCTGACTTCCCACAGTGGGAACACCCTACTGAAGAAATCGACCTTTGTTTCTAGGGATGCGTCTTCCCTGACTCCTGGAAGGAAGATACTGGAGGTGGTATTTATTGGGATCCAATCTCCAATGCCCTGACTACTGGTGCTGGTGCCGATGACTGGGTGAAAGAGTCCCTCAAAGTAGAGTGGGACCTCTTTTGGCTCCAATACTATCGACTATCCTCTGAGAGATGTACTTATGCCTCATCACCTCTCTCATCACAACGTTGAAAGTTTGGAACTCATGCTGCTCTAGTGCTATTATGATCTCCAGATGAAGCCCCTGCTGGAACCTCCTAGCTCGGTCTAACGCTGTCGCCACCAAGGTGGGGGCAAACTGGCTAAGTCTAAAAACTTTTTCGCATAGCCGTCGATGGTCTTCCCCATCTGCCTGAGGTTGTTAAACCTCTGTTGTAAGTCATATCGCGATACTGCATCATAATATCGGGTCTTAAATCTCTCGCGAAAGTCCGCCCATAAAATTGTCGACGTCAGTGAAACCTTTTGTGCTGCCCACCAGTCGCGGGCAAAATCCAGCAACTGCAGTCTCACCACTGAGACACGCTCTCTAGCCAGATTTCTTGCTGCCTCCAAGATGGCCTCAGTATCCTAGAGCCATGCATCAAATACTATCGCATCCTCAGTACCGAAGAAGTACGGTGTACGGAGATGCCTGAAGCTGGTCACAGAATTATAGATCTGAGTATCACCTCGCTCCATGGCCGTCTGAACTAACTGAGTGAGGACATCACTCTATCACTAGTGAGTTGCCATGAAACCAGTCAAAACGTTCATCAGTTCTTGTACCATATCTGGCTGCTCTGACTGAACTGGCTATACGGGTACTGCCAACGGATTGGGATGAACATACTGCTCTGCTCCGGAATCAATCCTCGACACTGCTCCAGAATACTGATATTGATCCTCAAGAATTGTCTGGCCTATTGGCCTCTGCTCTGCCATCGCCGAAACTCGAATAATCTGATCAAAAGGATCAGAAATGGTGCCCCTAAAAGTCAAAGGATACAAGGAGTAAATAGAAGGGACATGATAGATCAACGATCAAATCAGGTAACAGGTCAAGACCAGGGGTATAAAGTAAAATAAAAAGATATCATGGAGGAAATAAGTAGATTGTGAAATCTAATCAGTAATAACCCCCATATGTTTGAAAAATAGACCTGCATGGGCCACCACTAAAATCATGTCATGCCCTAGAACCAGAATACTAGAGAATAGTGATATACTACGGCCAGCTACGTATATTTAGAACATGCCAGTACTCCACATATACAGTAAAGTAATAAAACATAGGGGTTAATACTATAATCCATCAGTCAATCCTAGGTCAAACGGTCATAGGTGTCTCAATCACAAACAAATAAATAATATACAAGAAATATGATCATCAGGAGCAAAATAGTAAAGTGTTCCATACCAGATATACATAGATGATCATAAAGCTAGTAATAAAAAATAGAGAACTAGCAGAGTATAAGTCTTACACGATCAATACTAGCCATAGTCTAGATATACGCTAATCAAGTAGTGCCCGTAAGCAGAATATCAAATCCAAAATATTAGCTAATACGTGTTCGGTTGCTAAACGCCTCAAAAGAATATACAGTACGAGATACTAGGACTATGCCAACTCCAGCTACTATGTTGTATTTGGGTCCTGTTCTTGATGCACCATCAAAGAATAATTGCTATATGTCATCTCCAATTGCCATATTGGATTCTAAGACATCATCTGGGATGTCATCGGATAGTTTAAAAGTTTTCGATACAGGAAGAGCTGCCAGGAAATCAGCTAGCGCTTGATCCTTCACTTCTTTTTGTGGGACATACACCATGTCATAAGGCGATAACAGCATTGCCCATATGGCTAAACGAATATTGAGTGTGCTTGGCTTAGTCATCAAAACCCAGAGGTGATTTACTGGGTATGACATGAATGGTTTGACCTAACACATCGTGTCGTATCTTTTGAATAGCAAACATCAAAGCGAGGTATTCTTTTTCCACCGAATTGTATCGATGTTCAGCGTCGACCATCATGCGACTAAGATAATAGATCGCCTGTTAATGGCCTTCATCGCTCTTCTATGCAAGAAGAGCTCCTAGGGAGTAATCAATTGCTCGAACATACAGCAAAAAGGGTTTTCATATGATCGGATACACCAGAACTGGTAGATTTGTTAAATATCGTTTGATGTCATTGAATTATTGTTGACATACTTTATTACAGACAAAGGATACGACTTTCTTCATTAACTGAGTGAAGGGTCGACATCGTCCCGAGAGATTGAAGATGAACCTCCCAATGTATGCCAGATGACCTTGCAGACCATGAAGTTCTTTAAGATTACACGGAGACTGTATTTCGAGGATAGCTTTGATTTTATCGGGGTCAATGTGAATACCTTTGAAAGTTATAACAAATCCAAGGAACTTGCCACTGGAGACCCCCAGAAAGGATTTAGTTCGATTTATCTTCAACTGGTGGTCACGCATCAATTCGAACACAGTCTTCAAATCTTGAAGGTGATCATCTTTGTAGCGACTCTTGACAGCAATGTCATCCACATAGCATCCTACTATTTTTCTTAAATGCTTCTAAAAAATTATACCCATGGCTCGTTGATATATTGTACCCATATTTTTTAAGTCGAAGGGCATGACTGTATAATAGTAAACTCCCAACAGTGTACAGAATGAGGTATATTTTCGTCATCAGGCGACATCTTGATCTGATTGTATCCTGAGAATCCATCCATGAAGGACAAATATTCAAAACCACATATATTGTCGATCATGACATTTGTGATGAGAAGAAAAAATTTATCTTTTGGACAGACCGAGTTCAGATCTCGATAATCTACGCAGACCCAAACTTTTCTATTTGCTTCATGACTGGAACGACATTGGCTACCTAGTCAAGATATCGATCTTCTCGAACGAAGCCATGTGCTATGAGCTTCTTGACATCTACTTCAATTGCATCCATCATATCCGGACGGAACCGTCGTTGTTATTGTTTCATCGGTTTAGCATTCAGAAGAATATTGAGCATGTGTGTGGCTATTTAAGGATCTAGGCCAAGCATATTCTCATAACTCCAGATGAAGACATCGATATACTCTTTTATTAGCTAGAGTAAAGTGTGTTGATCTTCTTCATAATGACTCTTGCTAATAAAGATTGGTCAGGAAAGATTCTTCCGCTACATCAATTTGGACTATATCATCTCTATAGGTGGTTCACGTTGCTCAAACCAAACCTCTCATTGAGTATCCATTTGTCATGCCCGTGGATCACTTTCGAATAGTTCCAATAGTTCAACGTCCTCCTAATCTGGGGAAGTTGACACCACATTTACAGAGAAAGCCTTATTGAATATGCCACCCATACTTTCGTCAGAATCCCATAATGATGAGTCATAGGAATGAGAATGCGTCTCTTCTTATGGTTCTGAACTTTCAGGACTTATTGGTGGTGTAACATATCCCAAACCACAACCAGTCCATTGGTAGTATATTTTTGACTTGCCTTTAGGATAGAGATAACGTATAAAAGTTTGTGTGTCTTTTCCATAATTTAGTCCCAAGCTAGATTTTAAGTTGTAGTCCATCCTTTATATGATGTTCTTGGTTGGTTGGCTATAACGATACGGTTGTGTCTTCCCCATATCCTCTTCATAACCATCAGTCTGTGGGACTCTTTTATTTCTAGTTTTGCCAAAAATTATATGATGTTGCTTGTCATGTCCCGCTGGGACTATGAAGTATGCCTCCTCAGATGGTTCATATGACGAACCATATTGGAATTGTGATGCCACGGATATGGACAAAGGTTCGTAGAGGTAAAGAGCTTCTAAGAATTTTTTAGCAAAGGGTTCAACATCAATATAGTATGAAGTAGAGTCTTCTTTATTCATGAAATATATAAAAAATTATCTTTCACATAGTCAACAGAATCTTCAGCCTTAACAGGAGGCTTGGCAAGATTGATGACTAGGGAATAATTTACTGATGTTGGTGGCTTGTTATGACGAAGGTCAATAACAAGTAGTTTATTCTTTATTGTTGGTTGTTCATTGCATCGAAGGTTGATTACCAATAGAGATGACTTGTGTAGGTCGATGTCGAAAGGCTTTGAAGGAATCTTCTCGATCATGCTATGGCATTGAGGATATGGTAATAGCTATTCATCAGGAGTCTTGAGTTGAGCTAAGCATGAGTTTGCATGTATCAGAGCTTCGCCCAAAGCTTCATGAGTCTCCTTCGACAAACGAAGCAACTTGAAAATGGAGAGTCGGGCTAGGGTATTAGCCAGTTGTGCCAATATGTCAAAATTGTAGGGATTTTCAAGTCCTTGGGGTACATTCTTCTTCAAAGATTTTGTTGAAGCATACTTCCTTTTGCTTTCTTTTCTCTGCCATAGTAAGCTTCGAAGGACCGTGTTCGGTTGTGACCGGAGCTACAGGAATTGGCAAAGTAGGAAGAGTGTCAGAAATATCTTCCGGAACAGATTCATAAATTTTATGATAATCTTTGTCGGACCTGGTACCAGTCATGGCTTTTTCTTCGGACAACGAAGAAAGAAGTACCATGTTACAGGACTTGAGTTTCTTTTTATCAGGCACTTTCTTGGAGTGAGTCTATGGGATGGTCTTGACGTAGCCCAATCCACTACAAAATTTACTGGACTATCCTCAGAGTTGTAGAGGAATACGTCACCCCTTGCCAAAGTTCAAACCTTCAGCTTTCTGGAAATTATACCATATTTTTTGTATCAGGCGTACAGCTTGTTGGCTGTACTGATAAAATTAGGGGCGATCTTCCTCAAGCACCTGAGTCGAGGTCGATGCTCTAATAGTTGCAGAAGGAGGAAGAGGCATTATGTAGGAACACCTTCATAAGTGCTAAAGATTGTTGTGCCCTATATAGTGAAATGCTGCCAATCATGGACCATTGTCGATACGTTAAGCGAAGCTTGCAAGTAGAGCTTGGTGGGGCAATGTTCAAATTTTAAAATCTGGCATCGAGAGATACATCTTCCTGATGTTGGTCCTAATCTCTGTCTGAATGAGGATATGAAGAAATCATATTACATGATTTATACTTCTTACCCATCTTATATTTTAAATTGGAAGATGCTGAGCCCTGGTCCTAATCTGACAATAGATCGGGGTGAATCCTCATAATCTCGCCATGATCTGTGGTAATAGGCACAAATTTCTCTGTTTGAATTCTAGGCGGCGTAAGATTCACTACTTCTATCGTAACTTGAGGTATTGGGACGACTTCGTTCGGGACTTCTTGTGCTGGAAAGTTACTAAATTGAAGAGACATCATATTGGCAGTAACTATCTTTTCTTTGTTATGAAGGGTGATAGCTTTAGCATCTATCAACTATTGTATCTTTTTTTTAAGACATAACAAGCCTTGGTAGGGTAATTTACGTATGGGTGGTACAAGCAGTACTTCAGATCATTTGTTTTACCAGCCTCATTTGGTCGCCTAACTTCAGGCAACTGCAGCTTGTTGCTTTTAATCAAGCATTTAAAAATATTAGGGATATCGCTCTCATCAAAGGAATATTTTTCCTTAGTCCTGGAGGATTCTGTAGGATTTTGTGTTGGAGGAGAGGTGGGTCGCTTTGACAGATTTATCGCCAAGGCCTCCTTTCCTTTAATGTTGTAATTATTCGCACTATTGTAAGGACGTTTCCCTTTCATATTATTCATTTATAATCCCAAATTGTGTGTCATTTTCGTGTTGTGTTCAGCAGCTTCAGTCCCGATGATCAACGTTGTCCAGACTTGAAATTGAGTTAGACCTGTCCAGAGCCCTACTATAGGCAGCAGGTTCTTTTTGTAGGTATCAATGATACGGAGTCTGGAATATCGGAGGTAACTTCAGAGTTGCCTGCCTGAAATGCTCAACAAATTCATGAGCGGATTCTTTCTCCTTCTGATTATCGATAAATGAATACATTATCATATCCATACCTCCCACGTAGAATTGTGAGAGGAAAAGATACTTTATGTCATCAAACGAGGATATGCAGTTATCAAGTAAACTGTGATACCAATCGTAGGCTATATTTGTCAAGCATTCCACTAATAATCTGGTAAAGAGAGCATCCTCTTTTTGCAAATGAGCCATCATCATATTGTAGTAATTGATATATTGGCTCGGTGATGTCCTGCCTTCAAACAAGACTATCGATTGGGGTTTATATTTAGAAAAGAACGGAATATTATCCCAATGCGGAGGATAAGGTTGTTTC
The DNA here is from genome assembly GCA_036927795.1 of Iris macrosiphon. NCBI lineage: Eukaryota > Viridiplantae > Streptophyta > Magnoliopsida > Asparagales > Iridaceae > Iris > Iris macrosiphon. The sequence goes on along the minus strand of JAYESA010000012.1, from coordinate 122,928,790 downwards.
ACCCCCAGCTTGTGGAGCCGGTCTTTGTTCTTTAAAACATCGACCAGTACATGTAACTCTCAGATAGCTTCGAGAGGATCTTCTGGTCGGAGTGGTGCGACTGACTGATAAGATCCTGGTTGAACAAAAATCATCACCGACGGAGATCCACCCCCAATATTGAAAGTATTAAGAGGTGGTGCTACTGACTCTTGGTTTATGACCGCTTCTGATTTTGTGTTATCCTGCAGAGACGTTATTCCAAGAGTGGGCTGTGCAAGTATGAATAAAGCCACTTGGACGGGTGCTGGTATAGCAGAATATTGGGCTACTATCATTTGATGCATATTTTGCATCATAGTGTGAATATCTTTGAGAGCGGCCTCTAGTGAGTTGAGGCGTTATTCAGTGGCTTCTGATGGAGAAGCATCTTGTTAATCACTGACGATGTAAATGCTAACATCCATGTGTACGACAGAGGAATTGGTATAAAGAACCATGTAGTTGGAGTCTACACTGTCAGTTTCAGAGTCGAGGGGATTGCTACCCCCAGCCTCAGATTCTGAGGAATGGGGATTCTCGTGACGAACGAGCTCCCATCTTCGGGAACGATTATTTTGGTATAATCCTTCAAAGGAGTCAACGAGTTGGTCAAATCTCCTCTGACTGGGTGTTCTTGAAGAATTTATTCTTGATTGCCTCCTACCACGGGAAAGATACGAAGCCATATGTACTAAAGCAAAAAGTGGTTCATCATCGTGCTCATATTTGTCAACTTGCTTTGTATATTGAGGCTTAGCATACATAGTGTAAGTCAATCAGTCAAACATAGACCATTTTTCTGATGCACAGCAACATTCGATTACAACTTTATGACAATTGCAACGATGTTCGTTAGGAAACATCGTTGTAATGTCAGATGAGCCCCTCTCCTTAAGTTTTTGTATAATAAGATCACGTAAATCAAAAAAGGAAAGAGAAGAGGAGGAAGAGGGCAAACTCTGCCTCTTTACATAAGATATATTGAATCTTCTATGTATATTTTTGGTCCCTTGTGTATAGAGTGATGTACTGGCTTCATTGGCAAGTGATTCTTCATATCTTGAGTTTTTGCTCTTCAGGGAGGAGAGAAAGTTGTCTCTTCATGGAGTTTTTGCTCTGTGGTGCAGACGAAGTTGATACAGTTTGCCTACATGTATTTAATTTTGTACGGAGGTCTTGACCTGGTGCATAAGTGGCGCATAATTTTCCCTCCAATGTGCACGTAATCAAGATATTAGGAGAATAATTCTCCCTGACCAATACTTTATTTGTGCGCTGGTTGGTTTGGACAGTGGTGTCCAAGCCTTAATTGCCTCACATATTACGACGAATATGCGCGGGTTGAGAAGCTTGGGTGTGGCTCACCCTTTGCTCAAAATTTACTAGTTATGCGAATTGTATCCCTTTTTTAACACAAGGAATCCAGAAGCTTGGGTGTAGATCACCCTCTGCTTGAGATTGTGCAAGTTAAACAAATTGTATCTCTTGTTTAACGCAAGTGAATTATCCACCAAGTTATTGATCAGAACAGAATTGACAGGGAAACTCTCGTCGATCAGGATGCTCTTTCCCTTGTTGGCAGCAACTTTAGGATATGCATAACGATGTTTGGGCACCCACGCTTTGCGAGTTTTTCTTGATTTGAGTGTGGATGAGGGGTGAACACTACCCCCAGAATGGAGCATTTCTTCATATGCATGTTGGTCAAACTTTACGACCAAGACCTTCTGCGTTGAGCCGACAGAAGCAGTGTCGAGTTGAGCTATTGCCTTCTCGTCAGAGGAGAAGGAAGTCCCCAGCAGAGTCTCCATCTTTGTTTGCGAGAAAAAGTTTTTATACGAAAACTTTGTGTAATAAACTGTTAAAAAGAACAAAAGAAGATCATAAACAGGAATCTAAGTACAATTTAATTCTGGAAAAGTATAGCTATAGAGATCTGATCTGCAAATGATCACTTTACCCCTTGGACCACTCGACGGTGAAGAAATGCACACGACGACAGAGAAGTATAGGGAATACTACGAACAACTTGGAGAGTTGAACAACAATAAAGCTTATGTTTCTCTCAATCTGTTCTCGAATTTCAAAGACTTGAAGATTGCTGCGAACAACATAAAAAGTTTAACAATAAGAAAGCTCTGGCACAATGGCACGAGAATCTTCTATTTCTCTCACTCAGTTCTTGAATTTCAAAGACTTAAGAATTCTAGCCCCCTTCTCTGTATCATCATGTCTGTGTGTCCATTTATAGGATTTTAGAGCGGTTACGAGAGTGTGCACGCACTATGGACAGTCAACATTGTTTTACCATTATACGCGCATTTTTTGTGGATTAATACCACACGTTCTGTATGAGTGGGTACACACCTTGCTGCCTCTTTGTTTGCGAAAAAAAGTTTTTATACGAAACTTTTGTGTTACGAACTGATACAAAGTATAAAAGAAGATCCTAAACAGGAATTTAAGTACAATTTGATTCTGGAGATGTATAGCTATAGAGTTCTGATCTACAAACAATTACTTTACTACTTGGACCACTCGACCGTGAAGAAATGCACACGACGACAGAGAAGTATAGGATCTTTTTTAAGATCTTAAAAAATAATAAAAATAATTATAAATTACCAAATTATCCCTATTCCAAAATGAGAGGGCTTACAATCTACCCATCTTAAAAGAATTTTGTCCTCAAAATTTAATATCTTCAATAATATATTTTTTCCATCACAATTCACGCAATATAATCATAAAGTCAAATCATTTTTGTTATTTAACAAAATTCTCAAAATTTACTTTCATCCTCACAGCTTAAAATTTTAAAGTAAATCTTTAAAATTTGAATTTATCGTCAAAATTTTAAAATCCAATAAAAAAAATTAACTCAGATTCTCAAGGCATAACTCTTAAATACAATCTAATATTATTTTCTCAAAATTTTAATCTCATTTATAACAGTCATCAAAATTTGATAATTCAATACTTCAAATTTAATTCCATATCCAAACTTAAAAAATTAAATCCAATCTTGAAATTTTAAAAAAATTAATTTAATTCCATCCTTGAAAATTTGTATCTCATATTGTAGTCATTTATCAAAAAAAATTAATAATTTAATTTTTTCTTAGAGCCATAATTATCTTGTCCTCGCTGTCATTACGTATATACGAATTTTTGGTGTTTAAATTATTGTTCATCCTCAAACATCCATTAATGAGTCAATCCTAAATTTTAAAAGTTAAAAACAATCCTCAATTTAAATCCTATTAATGCATATCTCATGAATAAATTTAAAATTTTTAAGGCTCATCATCAAAATTTGAAATCGAAATCTACTCCATCAATCGTATCTCTCGAAAAAAAAATTTAATTTTGAATTCAAATTAAGTCCTTAAAAGTTAATACTATAAATGAAGACAATCTTTATATTGTTATTTATTTGGTATAATACAACCCATAAATCAATTCTCAATATTATATTAAACTCCTAACACTCAAAATTCTCAACATTATCCTTGAATTCTTTGAATTTTATCACAAACTTCTAATTAAATCTTCAAAATTTAACCACTTCAAGATTTAAACTCCTCAAATTTAAATTAAACTTAATTCTCACCTTTAAAATTTATTATTATCCTACTCATTCAAATTTCTTTAAAATCCTCAAAATTAAATCCATAAGATCCTAAGCCCTCAAATTCTTAAACTTGAATTTAATTTCAACCTTTAAAATATAATTTAAATCCACATCTTGTAGTCTACTATATATGATGTTAATCTTCTTTATTTTCTCAAATTTTAAATTTAATAACCCAATACTCAAAATTTTAAATCCAATCTCCAAAATTCTATTCTCTAATTTTAAATTCCAAAATTTAAACTCTGCTAGATTTAAGACATTCAAATTTAAAGAGAAATCAAACCCAGTATATTATGGTCTTTCCATAATTTAAAATTTAATCTTACCATATAATACCTTTAAATTTCATCATCAAAGTTGTCTCATTTTACCATTTTAAATTCAATTCTCAAATAGTCTTCTCCTCAAATCCTCAAATTTTTTAATAATTTTTCTGAAATAATAATACCCATAACTTAATTAATTTTATCCTTATAACATCATTAAACATAGCAATCATAAAGCTACCCAAAAAAATAATTCATATATGGCATATCAAATTCTAGCCAACCTTCTAAGATCAAATCAAATCCCAAAATTTATAATCTTTAATATAATATATATTTATCTCCTCAAATCTCAAAACTAAATTTAATTCTATCTATTCTTAAAATTTAAATCCAATCACAAACTTAAAAATAATCTCATCTAAAATTTGGAATTCCAAAAATTGTTTCATTAAATTTTACTCCTCTATATTTTTTTTATATAATCAACCACAATTTTTGCATCATAATTTCTACTTACCTTCAATTCAACAATTATGGCAAAACTTTCTCAAATTCACCAAATATTATTTAACATCTAAATTTTTTCAAGAAAATATAAATCTATTTTATCAAACTCTTCTCCAAGTTTTAAAATTTTAAATTCTATCATTTAAAATTTCCAATTTAAATCCAATTCCTCAAAATTTTATTTAGTAACTCAATCTCAATAATTCAAGTTTAAATACAATACTCTATTTTAAATCCAACCATTGCATAATCTCTTGAATAAATTTTAATGAAATTCTCATCCTCAAAATTTAAATTTGAAACTATTCTTCAATCCTTTTCCTTTGTATTTTTATTTTCACACAATACTCAAACAATAAAATAATTACGAAATTTTTAAATTGAGATTCACCAATGCTCCGCCTCATCATATCCTAAAATTCTTAAATTTAGATCCTAAGTCAAATCTTATCAAAATTTTCAAATTTAAACTCCACAAAATTTAAATGTTTCAAGATACTTCAAATCTAAATTTAAATACATCATCATAATCTCCTTTAAATTTAAACACAAACCCAATCATATCATAATCTTCAAAAACTTATGGTTTAACAAAATCGTCAATGCTGCCATATCAAATTCTCAACTCTTTATTTAAATTAATATTTATCCTTGAAATTTAAACTCCACAATATTTAAATTCATCTAAAATATTTTAATTTTAAATTTTAAATCAATTACATCATAATCGTCTTAAAATTTTAAATCCAATAAATCTCTGGCTTATTATCTCATCATTTTTTCCCATCAAATTTAAATCAAAAAAAAATCATTCTTTTTTTTAAAATCACATAGAAGTTTAAGCATCGAACACCAAAATTGACAATTCTCATCTTCATCAATTGATTAACCTCTAAACCAATTTTCTAGTCTAGAAGTCTACGCACCTTAGATCAAACTATCTTATCAAAACATAATATTATATCCTCACATAAAATGACTCACATTCATCTAAAAGATTTATCTAATAGTACCCCAACACTTATAATGTTGACAATTGATAGAGTCCACCTTGGTTTAGGTTCTTACTGATAATGCCCTTAATATATTCTATCTCTAACATATATAAATTATCTACCATAATCTTTCCTACTCAGGCAACCATCTACTTACAAATATTCTATTAAACATGTCTTCTTTGTCTTGACGAGAATCTTCTCTTGGGGAGATCACCACGCACGAGTGTTCGTTTCTCCGAGATAAAAAAAACAAGAATCAAGGAATAAGAGTTCAAAGAAAGTATGGATGATTACAATTTTGAGGTTTAAGGACGATATTAGAAATCAAAGGAAGTTCCAATAGCAATTGTGGATTGAGATCCTAACAACCTTATCCTAATTGCAGGCTCGCTCGGTACAATAACGTAACCGAAATGACATGCTCTGACCTGCATGGGCCACCACAAAAATATGTCATATCTCAGTCCCAAAATACGTAGGACCAGGTATACGTACATATGCCAGCTATATGAACAAGTATAGGAATCCAATTTAATGGACCTAATCAATCGTAGTACGCTGTAAACATAACTAAGACACAAAATCACAGGCAGGTAATAATCTAGTCTCATCCACAAATATCACAAAAATAGAAAACTGAATGAATAGATAACGTTTCAGAATTTAGCTACCAAAAAAAGTATAGTGGAGAACAATCCACGATAATAAAGTATGAAAGAATACAGAAAAAAATATAATTAGGAAATAATAAAATAGTCCTAGAGTCTGCCAACTAGATAAGGACACCCACGACACCATGCAACTATCATCCACGACGCTCAAGGAACTCATGTGGCTCCACCTCAAGGTCCTCATCAGCAAAATCTCCAACTCCAGATCTAGAAAGGGTGCCAGGTCCTCAGAGGAACGTAATAAGTACACAAAAAATTGACATACATGAAAATAAAGCAGTAAACAATAGAAAAGGTAACTAAACCATTTATGTAATATGCACTCGAGACATCTCTAGTGGCGCATGAGCGGGGGTAGAGAAGATTCGTTGTTCCACCAGCGTTCGACAGAACGTGGGGGTAAACCATATATAAAAGGAGAGAAATAATGTCCCATACGCTCGCTAGTAGATACTTCCCTCCCAATGTACCATCTGAACCGTATATGCGGTACAGACGTAATACAATAACGTTAAATAAAATCTAGGAACTAGACCAAATACTAACTACTAACCCAAGATACGAACTTACGTATCAAAGATCAGTCGACACGCTAGTCCATGCACTTACTCACTCAGAAAAAATGTGTTGAACAGGTGTCATACCAAGTACCTTCATAATATACCGGTAGGTCTGCTACTCTAGCACACACTATCAACTAAAACTAGGCATATGTAAATAGAATAATACAATCAAGCAGGGTATATTTGCCTTCCAAGCCAAGCTGTGAGCACCACAAGTCTGGTCCAGAGCTCTCCATAGAAGCATCTCAAACACATACAAATTAATTTTTATACTAGTTAGACTCTAACTTTCTAGTTTAATTAGGTTATTATCAAGTTATTAATTATACATTAGTTGCACATGCAAGTAGCTACACACCAGAATATTACTAGTCATTAAACATTGCCAAAAATATTTTTAAATCATTAATTATTAAAAACTATTAATTCTGAAACTAATTTTAAATAAATTATAAATAGACCAATCATAACTTTGCATGCACAAAGTCATGTTGCGCATCGACAAGGTATTCTAGCAACTTGACGACTAGTTTGTTCATGCAAGGTTGCCAACTTACATAAAAAATCATTTAATATATAAAATAAAATTTTGCAAATAATATATTATTTAATTTTTGAAAATTCATATTTTAATAATAAATTAATAATATCTATCAAAACTAGGTTATTTTGGTTACCACATTGCCATGTATTGGTTTTGTGTCATCAAAAAGTAATTTTGCAAATAAAATTATGGTTTCTCATGCATAGGGGTTTCATAATTTGTCATATGACATGTATATGGGTTCATAAAAGGGTTCTCACATGGAAAAATAAATATAAAATAAAAGTTACGAAACTTACGTGTTCGTGATTACGGCGGAGGCTCTTCTTGCGACAAGGACTTTTTGGAGCATCAAACGGACTCCAAACTTTGCAAAACTTAAGGGGGCTCTTGGGGGATTCACGTAAGATGTAAATCTAGGTTTTTTAGGATTTATAGAATTTTTGTGGCTGTAGATCCATGACACTGCTGCAACCAGCAGCTCCTGTTAGCCTTATTAGGTGTAGGTCGATCCTTCCTTTGGGGTGCTGACGACTTCTATGGATGATGTGGAGGTAGGGAAGGAGGGGAATTAAAGTGGAAAAGGATAGGAAGGTTTGTATTTGTTGTGTGAAGAAGAGGAGGACTGCTACAAGAGGGAGGAATGAAGTTAGGGTTAGGGTTTGTAAGGAGGAGGCTTTATATAGATGGTTGTTGGGCCCATGTTTGGGTTTTAATGGGCTTTAGCCTATGGTTCATATATATGATATTTGGTTTGGACCTTAGTGTGGGTTTGGGTGCACATGGGTCTAGTTGTTTAGGTCTTGGTTGGGTTTGAGTGCAAGTGCACAAGAAGGTTCCCTACCGGTGTCACAACTAGGACAATTATTGTGTTATTGGGTGGTTGTGCATGTGCGAGGGTTTGAGTATGATATATATATATATATATATATATATATATATATATATATATATATATATATATATATATATATATATATATATATAAGGGATGAGTGTTGGGTAGTGTACATATCTTATAGGAATTGGTTGGAGAGCCTGGGTTGGATGTTTGGGCTCGGTCGGGTTCAACTAGCCAAATGAAGGTAGTTTTACAATGTCAATAGTTTGAGATATTTATCAATATTTTTGGAGCATGGAAGAAATCAAACTAATGCAACACCTATGTCCCAAGTGTAGTAGGTCCAGTCAAGATCAATAATGTGAATTTGGTTGGAAGGAAAAAGGTTGTGCATTGCTGAAAATATCCAAGCCATGGCAAAGTGTCATATATATATATATATATATATATATATATATATATATATATATATATATATATAATTTAGAAAAAAAAATTTTAATTTATTTAATTAAACAAAATAATAAAAATAATTATAAATTACTAAATTATCCCGATTTCAAAATAAGGTGGCTTACAATGGTCCCTCAGAAGCAGTATCTACCTCAGCTTCATCGTCAGCATCCATGTCTTCTTCTTCCTTCATCGTCAGCATCCATGAGCACGGAGTTGGAGTAATAAGCTTCCACACCCTTGAAAGTGTCAACGTCAGCGAACTCAGTTTTGATGACTGCTTCATATAGAAGCAAGGAAAAATCTATACCATGAGCCAAATGCAATCAAAGTCATGCGCTGAATATAGAAATGCGCCAAGATCAATATAACAATGGTCCAATGCAGCAACACCTCCAATACCCCCATACGGTAGTCCCTATGCTACGGTCTCTATGTGATACTATAGTGCCCCGCTTTTAGCAATTCACTAACGTAATACCTTCGGCTTGTGACTCGGATTTAAACTGAGTATCCGGAAAACCTTACGACCCAATCGATCACATACGAAGTACAATGAACCTTTCCAACATATGGAAAGGCTTCTATTGAAATAAGTCCAATAGTTTTCGTTGGCTATTTTGCTGCTTGGTTTTGTGCTGCTTTTTGTTTTGTGTTGCTTTCGATGGTTTGGTTTTCGTAGTTCACTTTCCTCACTTAAGCATTTATTTTGAATCCTAAGAGAAAGCGATCGAAGGATGCTAACCAAATATTATTGCAATTTCAGGATGTATAACCAAGGAGTAATCGCTGCGTGAGGCTTCCCCTTTCCCTCATTGATTTATTTGGAGAGTAGCTTCGGCCCTTCGATGAATCCTTTTGTCTGCACATTTAATAAAAGAATCTCTAGTCCACTCAGTAGCATGTCCCTAAGTTTAATATTGCCTCACTAATCAAGATAAGCAAAATGAAAGCACTGCATGCTTGTAAATATAGAATTATTGCTTATTTCAAGTTAATATTATATGTCCCTTATTCATATGCTGCGCAACAAGAATATGTATAAAAAACCTCTTATGATTTGACAAGTGTTCAATGCTACAAGAAAAGGAAATAATAATGCACCATGAGGTATGGTCATTGTGATCTAGTAGGGTGTAGCTATTAGATAAGTAAAGATAAGATGGAAATGTGTAATTATGTTCATAACTATACTTTATAATATTTTATCTGATAGAAGTTCATGTCTTGCATCGGACTCGGATAACTTATGAATAAGTTAATAGTCTCTCGAACAGTTCCTGGGGCACTGAGAATCGGTCAGTCCGAAAGAGATTATGAAAGCACCATGAGGTACGATCCTTGAGATCTAGTGGGGTGTTGTGTCCATTAGTGCAGATTGGAACCCTGCCACATAGCTGCTAGTGTTCATGTTATGTTGGGGTGAGATGTTGTTACCGAGTCGCAGCTCCTGATATCCATGCATACTAGTACAAAGTTGAACCTTGTGTCACAGCTGCTAGTGTTCATGTATATTGGGGTAAGATAATGTTGTTGAGATGCAGCTCATGACGTTCATGCGTACTAGTGCAGAGCTGAACCTTGAGTCACTATTGCTAATTCATGAGAAAGACCTCTCATAGGCCATCATATAGTTAGGTAGCATGTTAGGTGCAATCTTCTTGCAAGCCTAACCGATAGATGCCAAATCCCTTGAGATATAGATGCCAAGTCCCTTGAGATTATATTTATATGCAAATTGTGGCTAACTTGTATGTCTACTGAAGGGATAATGACCGACCATGGGTAAGATTTATTATTATGTGGCTTACATTATTGTTTATGTTCATTTGCATGTCTTGCTAAAAAGAACCTAGACAATTAGAAAGATCACTTAATGAGCATGCTAGCTTCACAAGTTTACTTAGTATGGATTATCAGGTGAGTTTGGCTTCGGTCACTCTCTAGTATATGGGGGTACTGACCCACGTTTGTGAGCATCTTTAGGTTCTGAGGACATGATTGTGGCAAGCCTCTTCAATCTATAGGAGCGCATCCAATCCGGTAAAAATTGTGCTTGTAGCAAGCCATGCTTCTTCCTTTCTAGCCTGCTAGTTTCCTTTTAGTTATAAATTTTCTTTCAAGGTATTTTTAATTATTGTCCTAGTAAAAGGATATAATGTATGGGCATTGTGGCTAGTTTTGGATTTTCAAAGAGATGTAAGCCATTTATGGTATATTTTGTAATCAGCCAAGCAAATGCATTATAATCCAAATTTTAGTATTCAATAAAGAAAGTATTTTGGTTCTTATCAAATGTGTTCCATCTTTATTTTTTTGCAAATAAATATCTATGTTGTTATATGTCTTGTCTATTTTGTATTTTGTGCAGGTAATATGCCTTGTGCAAGCACAATTTAGGCTTGCATGGCATCACGTCCATGCGAGGACGATCGATTCTGCAAGGCTAAAGTGAGGACGATCATCCCTTGCAGAATCAGAGCATGACAAGTTGGTATCAGAGCACGGCTTTACGTCCTTGGCCTATTCAACTATCATTTTCAAAAATGATATAAGTTTTTAAGCGATTTCAAAAGTCTTGATTTATAAAAACTTCCAAAGCTATACAAGTATTTCACTGGTTTTAAAGTCCATATTCAAAAAAAATTATGAAAACCCAATGTCCCATACAATAAGTCCATAATATTTTATGTGACTAACATAAGCTACTTTCTTTTGTAGCACGATGCCTAAAGCAAGTAATCCTGGAATACCGGACACACCCAGCGTGAGTGATGATCAAATTGATAGACTAATTGGCATGTTTGGAAATTAACAAGAATGATTTGATGCCCAACAAGAACAATTTGAGACTCACCAGTAGCGGGCTAATGCTCGAGCCGTGGCACAACAAAAACAGTTAGACTCTTTGACCCAGATAGTGACAACATTGGCGGGGAAATAGCAGTGGATCTAGGACCGCTACGACACCGGTGGTAGCATCCGTAGTAGCACCTCAAGGAAAGGGACTCGCAGAAGATGATGAGCCCCAACCAGCGGCAAAAAAATCTACCTTTAAGGGTGCTGAGTTTCTGAAGTTGAACACTCCAGAGTTCAAAGGCAGAAGCTGCACCGGATGAGGTGATGGACTGGGTCGCTAAGTTGGAGGGCTTATTTGAGTTTGCGGGGATACCGGCGAACAAGAGGGTGTCGTGTGCCGCCATAAAAGTGCAGTTATGTAAACCCCCTCTCCCAAAAATAGGTATTTTGTGTGTATTTTATATTTCTTATATTTATTTTAGATTATTTTTTAAATTAATTAAAATCCAATAATTTTATTAGGATACTTCACCTTGATTTGGACATTAATGATATAGGATACCCCAAAATATGTATCGTCCATCATAGGAAGTAGCCTACACAGGAGGCACTACTTGTAGGATCTTTTCGTGGCACAAAATTCGATCATTTGGCATTAATATGATATTAGGGTAACAATCATAGATTCTTGTGTTAAATATTTAGATATTTTATATATATAATTTATTTGTGGTTATTTTTCAATTCCAACTTCCTAAAATTAACATCCCATAATTCTCCATGCAAAGTTAGACAATTTTCCTTTTTGTAAGATTTGCATATTATTTACTATTATCCTATTTTGTTGGATATCCATTTAGTTATTTACTTAGTTAATTGGATAATACAGTTATTTGATTTATTATAACTAGATAAATATCTAATTATTAATTATAAAATATTTCATAAAATATTTTGGATGTAGTATTTTATTAAAGCTTTACAAAGTAAAATTTTCTAGAATTTATTTTGTGTACAAATATTCTTTTTGTATTTTTTATAACCTCATCTATATATATAAATATATATGTTAATAAATATATAGTTATTAATAAAAAATAATTATAATAATATAATAATATAATAATAATAATAATAATAAATATAATAAAATAAAATAAAATAAAATAAAAACAAAAACAAAAACAAAAACAAAAACAAAAACAAAAACAAAAACAAAAACAAAAACAAAAACAAAAACAAAAACAAAAACAAAAACAAAAATAAAAATAAAAATAAAAATAAAAATAAAAATAAAAGAAAAGAAATATATATATATATATATATATATATATATATATATATATATATATATATATATATTATATATATATATATATATATATATATATATATATATATATATATATATATATATATAAAAAAAACCTTAACCTAAATTCCTATTCCCTTCCCAACAGAACCCAGACTCCCCCCCCCCCCACATGTGAATCTCTATATACATATACCCACATATATTACAAAACCTAAACTCAAACCCTAACCCTAATCTCTCCTCTCCTCTTCCCCCGGCTGCCATCGACACCCCTTGACCATTGTACACTGGTCGGCGACCGCCGTCGCAGCAGCCACGGGCCGCCCGCACGCGGACAGACAGAACATGCGTGTGCACAGCCGGGACCCAGCGACCCCTACTTCAAGGTGATGTAACTCCCTCATCTCTCATTCTTTTTGTGAGAGGTTTGTCCGTATACGTTCACAACCTAACCCTCTAGGATTACCTCCAAGCGGAACAAGTTTTTGTATCCCGGATTGGTCGAAAAATAGACCGAAAGTCGGCCCAAAAACTGTCCAAGAACGTGTCAGGGTCAGTTCTGGAACGCGTCATAACTTTGTGTATGCACGTCGGATCGAAATAAAACTTGCGCTATCGGACTCGTAGCGATACGCTGGTCCTGTGACCCAAATTTGGTTCGATTCTGAGGACGTTGACAAAATCGCGTGTCGTGGACCTCATAGGCTCCACTTAACGGGCGATTTTGTGATCGGCTCATCGGAATCCAATTCTGGAAGTTCCATTGGGTTCGTATCATTGTTCCTGACCTGTTGACCCTAAGTTTGACGAATTTGGAGACCTTTGACCCTGACACGTTTTTCGGTGAGAAACGGGCCACATGTGGACCCTGCTTTGACCCGAAATTGCCATTTTTGTCCTTGTCTTCAAATTGGACTCAAGGACAGGCGTTTCTAGCTGATTGATATTTTCTGGATTTGATGGTAATATTTGTTTCAGCATCCGGAGACATTCCTGGAGATTTCACAGTTGGAGCCAGAACCACAGGCAAGTGTACCTCGCCAAAACTTGCAGTCTTTGTTACTTATTTCCTTGGCTTATATATATATATATATTATGGTTCATGCTTGACCTAGGACCGTGTGACTTTACTTAGCGTCTGATTCATAGTCGGGTGCCAACACCGTATGCGGCGTTGTGTATTGTCATCTAGACTTGGATACCGAGACCCCATCTTTCTCGTACTTGTCCTATCAAGTACATTATAACCCAGGACACTTGATACTATTCATGAACAGGATCTTCCTGAGATATTCATGGTGATTCTGTATAGGATACAGGAATTGACATTGACATTATGTTCCTAGATACTATATGACTTGTTGCATTAGATATGATCTTACGTGACATGGACATGGGGCCACATGGACATGAGACGTATGATTACATTGGGTGGGAAGAGACACACAGGCTACAGGTTATATTTATATTATGCCGACGTCTCAGTCTTCCGCTGAGCTAGACGACCACATGATATCACTGCTACCGGCTCCCCGACACCGAGCTTGTAGTGGTTTCAGCCTGAGTTCTAGTGTTGCTCTCATCTTGCATATCACTTAGCTGGTTATTTAGTATTTTTCTATTGTTCCATTTATTGCTGGAGAGACACACAGGCTACAGGTTGACTATATTATGCCGGCGTCTCAGTCTCTCTCCGAGCTAGACAACTTTATGATATCGCTGCTACCGGCTCCCCTACACAGAGCTTGTAGTAGTCTCAGCCTGAGTACTGGTGATGTTCTCACCTGCATTTCACATAGATGGTTACATACTTACCCTATTTATTTTATTATCTGCTCTACTGCATTTATTCTGGCTTGTATTATCTGTACCTTGTTATGTCCCCTGAGGACCTGGATCCAGATTATGTCCCCAGGATTAGCTGAAGAAATCTACCCCGAGGTATACGGAACAGGAGCACTTCTCGGGGCAGAACCAGGAACCGAGGACGAGATCGTGGTCGAGGATTTCTCCTGAGTATTGGCTTTACATACTCAGATATTTTTATTTCCAGTACTTTAATTCATGTCTATTTTGCTTTGATGTAACAGACTTATTCTCGGATTATTTTCTGAGACACTCTTATTGAGATATGCTAGTTTATTTTCTCTTACATTTATTCTGGCATTTAATTTATGATTATCTGTTGTGGATGAGATTAGTATAGTCTGTGACTTGTAACATTTGCTCTATTTACTGTTAGACTACAGCTTAAGCATGCCCTGATGGATCCATTAAATTGGGTTGTCCATCGGTGCGTGCTGCTGGCCATTGCCACGTGTCCAGTCCCTCGGTATTTTGGGACTGGGGCGTGACATGGTTTTTGTGGTGGCCCATGCAGGTCTTCGACTAAATTGTTCGGTTTCAACTTAGAGACCGAACAAGCCTGCAGTAAGAATAGGATAATTTTTTTTAGGATCTCATCCACTTGCTTGAAATATTTTTGATATCTATATCGGATTCGAATTTAATTCTTGACTTGCATCCTGCCTTGATTCCTGTGCGCCTCTTATTGTTTATTTTGGTTGCAGGGTTATGGATTCAGGAGCGAACGACGAGACTCCCGCAGGAACACCACAAGTTGCAGGTGTCACCTATGACGACGAAGTGACACCAGTCGGTGGAGTTCAATTAGCTCAACAGAGCCATCAGGCAGGTCAACCTACCTCAAAATTCTGGCGTGATGACATCCCACCTCCGCCACAGTTCGTTCCACCAATGCCCGTATTCCCACAGGGTCAACCAATTGACGGGCAACAGATATTCCAAATAATCTATGCAATAATGCAAGCTCAACAAGAGTCTTTGAGTCACAGCCTAGTAAGCGCACTAGAGCAGGCAGATCTACCAGCACAACGACCAACGACGGGCTCTATTTTTGACTTCCGCCAACTGAAGTCCCGTACTTTTTTGGCAAGGAAGAACCCACAGAAGTTCATGAATGGCTCACCAACATTCGGCATCAACTAGAAGCAGCTGAGCTTCCACGGGAACGTTGGATGACTACCGTCAGAATGCAATTGACAGATAATGCTCATCACTGGTGGCTATCTGAGGAGACACGGCTCGGACCAGACCGAGTTACTTGGGAGGAGTTCTCCAGACTCTTCCAGGAGATGTACATTCCAGCCATCGTACGATCAGAACTTCGGAACAAGTTCAATCGCCTCACTCAGGATACTATGACGGTGGAAGAGTACAACGCTGAGTTTATTCGTCTAAGTCGCTTCGCCCCAACCCTGATCCCGACAGAAGAAGAGAAGGCTGAGAAGTTCTTCGACGGACTAAACTTCGATCTACAGAGACTCATCGGATCCGTCGCACCTACCTCTTACTCGGACGTTCTCGCTGCAGCCCGACGCATGGAACGCGTCACCAGGAGAGAGACCAGTCTGAAACGGTCTTCCACATCAGCCAACGCACCACAAGAAGAAGCTGCAAAGAGACCTCAGATACACCAGCCACCCAGAGCCTCTCCGCAGATATTATCTACATGTCAATACTGTGGCAAGGTAGGCCATATTGAGAGGGACTGCAGACGCAAGTTAGGATTATGCTTGATTTGCGGAACCAATCAACACTTAGCCAAGGATTGTCCTTATCATCGAGAGAGAGCACTAATAACAAACAGGCAAGCCCTACCGACACCAGGAGGGTATCAACCAAGGCCACCCTTGGCACCACAAGCAGCACTCTTTCAGCAGGCCCAGCAGCAGCAGAGGAATCCACCTCAAGGACGCGGACAAGCTTTCGCGATGACCATGGAGAACGCGCAGACTCGTGGAGTAGCTAATGCGCGTAAGTTATTCGTAGTTATCCGTTTCTAGTCTTGCTGTAGCTCGTGCCTACTGGTTCGTGATCTCAGCCCCAACCTAGTAATTTGCAACTTGTTAATAATAACCTGGTTTTCCTAAAAGTTGTAGTTCTTTTGCTTTAACTAGATTTTCTCTGGAAAGTACATAACTTTCATTCTTAGGGAAACGATATTTCCCTAAGTATCTTGTGATTTGTTTCGAGCAATACTTACAACCGTATCATATCTGCTGATCGGTTATTCTTTGATTGTGAGGACGCAATCCTCTAAAGGGGGGTAGATTGTAAACCCCTTAATTTTTCAAGATTTTCAAAACTGGATTTTTTAGAATTTTTTGGAATTTTTCGGGAATTTTGCTAATTAAAAATGAGGTATTTTTGGCATTAAATAAAATTAAATGTTTTTAAAATATATTAAAATATTATGAAAATAATATTTTATGGTGTAAAATAAAATACTAGACTTAGGGTAATTTTTCTGGAAATTATTGGGTCCCGGACCTATTTTTAAACACCTT
Organism: Iris macrosiphon; assembly: GCA_036927795.1. NCBI lineage: Eukaryota > Viridiplantae > Streptophyta > Magnoliopsida > Asparagales > Iridaceae > Iris > Iris macrosiphon. The sequence goes on along the minus strand of JAYESA010000012.1, from coordinate 122,911,802 downwards.
AAAACTATTATTATTTATTGTTTATTTATTTATTTATTTATTTAATTATTTAAATTCCTTAACCCAAACCCCGACCCAAACCCTAGCCCAGCCCATGGGCTATCGGGTCGGGTCGAGTCTGCCAGACCCGCTAACCCGACCCGCTTCCCTCACCCGCTCGCCCACGATCCCTCGGCCCGCGTCCACCGCCGCTCGGCCCGCGCCTCGCCCGGCCTCGACGCCACGTCTCCGCTCCCCGCGCCCCGCGCGGCCACGACCGCCACGACTCTGCCTCGCTCGGCCCGACCCCAGCCGCTCCGCCCTATATAAACCCTCCCCCGCAGACCGCTCCGCCACCACCACGAACCCCCACCGCCTCGCCACCCTCGCCTGAGCTCCGCCGCCTGACCCTGCTCCACCGACGACCTCGCTCTACCGCCGGCCCTTCCTGCTCCTCCTCCTTCTTCTCCTCAGCCGAGCCCCGACGCCGACCCGCCACCCTCGGCCGCCTGCCTTCGCCTCCAGCCCGCCGTGCCGCTCAGCGCCGCCGCCCCTCAGCGCCGCCGCTGACGACACCCGCCTCCGCTCCCCAGCCCGCCTCCGGCCGGCCGCCCCTCCGCCTCAGCTCCGGCGCCTCCCCAGAAACCCTAACCCTAGGTCTTGCACGTGTCGGACACGTGTCGGACACAAAAATTCAGTTTTTCGAGCCACGTTCAGGTACCTGTATCTTTCTCCTCGTAGCTCTATTTTCAATTCCGTCAGTTGCGACGCGTAGCCTGCATGACCCCCTCGGTGCCCGTGCAATCCGCTCTGTGCATCGCGTCTTGTGGCGATCGTGAACCGCAATCCAAAAACAGGAAAATCAATGCCCTGATTCACCCCGGAACTGGGTACGCCCCGCCAAACGGGACGACTTGGTCACGCGCGGTCTTCACAGATACGTGCGCGTCATTGATACGAACGTGTAGGATTTTACAGAAGTCGATTCGGGTGTGCGTACAAACCGGAATCAACGCGTATCCGCGGACACCGTCCCGTATCCGTCAGTTCTGAAACGTGTCATAACTTTGTGTATGCACATCGGATCGAAATAAAACTTGTGCCATCGAACTCATAACGATACGCTGGTCCTGTGACCCAAGTTTGGTTCGATTCTGAGGACGTTGACAAAATCGAGTATCGTGGGCCCCAAAGGCTCCACTTGACGGACGATTTTGTGATCGGCTCATCGAAATCCAATTATGGAAGTTCTGTTGGGTTCGTATCATCGTTCCTGACATGTTGACACTAAGTTTGACGAATTTGGAGACCTTTGACCCTGACACATTTTTCGGTGAGAAGCGGGCCACATGTGGACCCCGCTTTGACCCAAAATTGCCATTTTTGCCCTTGTCTTCAAATTGGACTCAAGGACAGGCGTTTCTAGCTGATTGATATTTTCTAGATCTGATGGTAATGTTTGTTTCAGCATCCGGAGACGTTCCTGGAGATTTCACAGTTGGAGCCAGAACCACAGGCAAGTGTACCTCGCCAAAACTTGCAGTCTTTGTTACTTATTTTCTTGGCTTATATATATATATATATTGTGGTTCATGCTTGACCTAGGACCGTGTGACTTTACTTAGCGTCCGATTCATAGTAAGGTGCCAACACCGTACACGGCGTTGTGTATTGTCATCTAGACTTGGATACCGAGACCCCATCTTTCTCGTACTTGTCCTATCAAGTACATTATAATCCAGGACACTTGACACTATTCATGAACAGGATCTTCCTGAGATATTCTTGGTGATTCTGTATAGGATACAGGACTTGACATTGACATTATGTTCCTAGATACTATATGACTTGTTGCATTAGATATGATCTTACGTGACATGGACATGGGGCCACATTGTCACGCCCCAGTCCCAAAAATACGTAGGACTAGGACACGTAAGTATGCCAGCCGCATGGATATGGCAACTCCAATATATGGAAACCAAATCCACACGTACGCTGTAATATGAAAATCAATCCATAAGTGGTATAAACATATGTCATAAGTCATAGGGTACAATCTAAATCTCATCCACAGAAAATCAATATAAATGACTAACCAGCATCTATATAACTAGATCTCAACATAAGTATCTAAGGATGATAGTTGGATGGAAACAAATCCACTACCAACTCGAATGTAAGAGCAAATATTAAAGTAAGTACAACACAACAACACCATATAAGAACACCATCTAGCAATCACGGGCTCGAAGAGAAGACATCCACGAAACATATATAGCCATCCGATCTGTGCTCCTGCAAATACTCAAGAATAGATACACCTGGCAGAGGACCAGGTCCTCAGAGGGACGTAACAAGATACAGAAAATACGAGCCAACTTGAATACAGTAAACATGCATATAATTTGAAAATAAATAAGTACGCTGTACAAGACAATCTATATGAATGCAAATGATGACAACTTTTCGACGTATGGGCAAGGGTAGTCTACTCGATCTAAGCCTCACAACTCATGCACTCGTCCATGAACATCATCAGCCGGCATACCTCGGGGGTAGCGACCCTCGGACTCCATCAATCGACATACCTCGGGGGTAGCGACCATCGGACACGATCCACCATAGTGCGTGCTAGTGACTACGGTGTTACCAGAGTGGTTAAAGCCCATACGCCTAATGATTGTCCTCTATGATACTAAGTGTCAAGTGTGTGTCAACATATCTGATATATAGTAATGACTGAAAAAAAACTAAACATGCAAGAATAAACAGAAATGCAATAAATATCAAGAAATATAAATAGCATGTAAAAGTACTGTAACAATTTGGCAAGGTATCTTGCCTGGGGTCCTGCTGCTGTTATGAATCAGAGTCCAAATCACAGTCCAAATAGCCTATGTATTACAAATTCATCACGTCAAAAGATAATTTATTTTAATTTATTTAATTCTGTAATAATTACTCTAAAATCCTATTTTAATCTTATTATTCTGATTTTTAGGTTAATGCCTAAATTTTGTCCAAAGGAATTGAATTTTATCGACAAGAGACTCATGGCACACAAATCGAGACGATCTGTTGACCGAAAAGTCAACTGACACAAACTTGACTTTCATGCATGAATTCCTATAGATTTCAGCGTCAAAAACATGCTGGAATTTACGGCTCATCCGAATTCAAATTCTTTGAAAATTATGGCACATACAAGTTTCGTATCGTGCACCGATGGTTAAATTTTATCCTAGAAGTTCTACAGAATTGACAATATAAAAATACTTCGAAATAAATTCTGGGAAAAACATATGTCAATGATCTCGACATTAGCTTTCCGAAACTTTAAACGGTTCGTGATTCTGATTCCTGGTTCTCCCGGAATCACAAAAATATCAAAACACGTCTATTTTCAGACATGCTGTGTTCTACGAATTTTCCAGAATTTAATAATAATAATTTTGTAAATTAAATTATATAATCAGAAAGCTAACCTCAATATCTTTCTAACACAAAAAACTAGGCCTCATTTTGAGTCCGGAGCTATGCGCAATGGCTTCTGGAAGATGAAGGAACCCTAGATGGCAATTCTCCAAAATTCGGCTGAAGAAAAACCCTAGAAATAAACTTAAACTAATATATATATAGAGGAGAGAGAAAGCAGTCGCGGCTCAGATATTGACACGTGGCAGCCATCCAACGCTGCCCGCCCCGCAGTCACTGACAGGCGGGCCCGGCACTGTTTGCTGCGGGCGGCTGACAGGTGGGCCCCCTGTTTGCTGACTGGGCAGAAATAATTTCTTTTTGGGTTTTCTTTTTCAGAAAATAGTTTTTAATTCAGTTTTTGATAATTAACTCAAAATAAATGCTAAAAATAATTAGAAAATTCCCAAAAAATTATAAAAAATATATTTTATTATTTAGAACCTAAAATAAAAGTTTGGGATATTTTTATCTAAGTTTGGACATAAAATAAATTTTTCAAAGTCCTAGAAAATTAGTGTTACTAGTTTTTAATTAACTAAAAATTATGGAAAAATTCCAATAATCTAAAATAGCCTAAAATAATTTTAAATAAATATTTATATAAGTAAATATACTAAAAAAAATTTATTTTCTAATTAACTAAGAGAATATTCTAAATAAATTCAATATCTATAATAAATATAACAATATAAAATATACATAAAAATACCTATTTTGGGTGAGGGAGTTTACAATCTACCCAACTTAAAATAATTTCTTCCTCGAAATTAAAATAAGGCATAATTTGTTAAATCCTTCACATTCATACATAAGGTACGTCAATCGCAATCTCTTCCAAAAATTTAAATAACAAAATCTATTCAAATCTATCGCGATCATTTCAAAATTAACATAATCATTGTTCAAATCAAAATTCAACCTATTATAATCTCTTCTCACTTTTCAAACTCATCAATATCCAAATTTAAATTGAATTCATATAATATCTTCAAGATTTAAATAACCCATATCAAATTTTACCTCACGATCTCCAAGTATCATAATCTCCTCTAGAAGTAATTCGAGTCCAATATTATTCCTATTTTCACTTATAAATATTTTTTTTTCAACTTTTTAAATTCCATTCACATCCTTAATATTTCAAATAGGTAGTCCAATCATCAAGAAAAAAAATTTTATTTAAATCATCAAATTGAAAACTAATTTAAATGCAATCCACCAATGTTCAAGTCTGAAATTATATATTTATCCTTCAAATTCAAATTGATAATTTTACCTTCAATACTCAAAAATTTAAATTATGTACTTAAGGTATAAATATTGGGTCCTCAATATCAAGATTTTTTAAAATTCATTAATCCTCATAATCTTAGTCATTCTTCTAAAATTCTCAAAATTAAATGGCTTGAACCTCTCCCAATCTAATCTTACTCGATCACAATCTAAAAAAAATTCTCTCGAGTTGCCAATGCACTGCTACCCAACTTAGAATTTATCCATCTATCACAGAAGGCTATATACTTTAAGAAAAATATTCCTTAATTTATTTACTCATGCTATTCAATTATCAAAATTTTAACACCAAACATATCACCTATGATATACCCTTAATCAATTATAAAAAAAGTGTCACTAAGTCATGTGATTAGCCTTATGGGGTATATCTAGTACTATCAGTGTCAACTTATACCAGTACGAGGTTTCGTCTTTCCGAAATAGGGGAAGACGGAGAGCAATAATAAAGAATTTAAGGTGAAGGTGACAGAATACGAGTACGAGGTTCAAAGAGATTAAGGAATTCGAAAAGAGAGTTGTCAGGACAGTTGTAGATTGAAATCCTATTTTTTGGTAACTTCCTATTTACATGCGCGTATCAGTACAGTTATATAACCGATACGATATGTCAGACATGTCTAGGGGCAAGTATATCCGTCTACTATCATATATCTCAATCCACGTAAAGTAGTCATGCGAAGAGCGAACCAAGCGCACTAAGGTTAGCTAGACCTTAATACACCGATTCTGACTAGGCAATTGTATCATTGTGTGCACCCAATAATACATATGCCATGAGCAAGCTCGATAAAAGAATAAGCTTGCAAAAACTAGTCTATAATAGCAGCATAAGTCAAGGTAGTACAACAAACATAAATACGCTGGATTATGATGAAAGAAGGTACATAACAATTCAAGTTCACAAAAGATAAGACTCCACAAACTCTACATTTTTCATATTAATTCCTTGTCTAAGTCGATGGTCGACAAAGTAGGGGTATAGCCTCTAAGTTCTACAGTCTGATGAAACATTATCTTCTTATGCTAGCACACAGTTAATGTCATTCAGCTATACTTCAATAATAGGGCAAAAGACTATGTGATACTATGTTGTGAGGTATACTACCCAACTTATAACAATAAACTAGTACTGTAATTATCTTAAGCATACCTTAGAAACTCCTGTTAAGGTCTACGAGAAGGGGTCTTGGTACTTATTAGGGTATCCTCTATACTAGGTTCAAACATTATGGTAAAACTTCTAACTAACTCTAGTAGTGTCTATACTACTCTCAAGTCTTCATAATACATCAAGGGATAATGGTAAACCAATATATAGAAAAGAAATTCTAGGGTTCACTAGATATTCTAAACTTAGTGGTGTCTATATCCCCGTTGTATTCTTAATAGGTGTGCTACCATATTTATCATTCTAATAATAGGGGTTCCTATATTCTAGCAGAAGGCAATACTCAAAGAACAATTAGGGAAGTACAGGAATCAAGCGGGATACAATTATCCAGATGGAATGGATTGGAAGGAGAGCGAATCATAGTCAATTATGGATGAGATCCTATACTCTATTCCTAGGTGCAGGCTTGTTCGGTACAATAACGTAACCGAGACAATATGCTCTAGACCTGCATGGGCCACCACAAAAACATGTCACGCCCCAGTCCCAAAAATACTAAGACTAGGACACGTAAGCATGCCAGCCGCATGGATATGGCAACTCCAATATATGGTGTAAACCCCCTGAATTTTCAAAATTTTAAAAACTGGATTTTTTGCAATTTTCTGGAATTTTCTGGGAATTTTCTGTAAATTAAAAACAGGGTTTTAATTATTAAATAATTTTTAAATGATAATAAATGATATTAAAATATTATGGAAATAATATTTTTTGGTGTAAAATGAAAAACTGGACTTAGGACAATTTTTCTGGAATTTATCGGACCCCGGACCTATTTTTAAAACACCTAAAACTATTTATTTAATTAATTAATTATTTATTTATTTATTTATTATTTACTGATTTATTATTATTATTATTATTATTTTTTTATTTTTCCCAGCCCGTTGGGCCGGCCCAACCCGGCCCAGCCCAACCCGAGCCCAGCCCCTAGCGGGTCGGGTCGGATCCAGCAGACCCGACCCGGACCCGCCACCCGCCCGCCCCCTCTCTCTCCCCCACGAACCCAGCTTCCCCCCCCCGCGTCCTCCGGCGGCGCCCGAGTCCGGCGCCGCTCCGCCCGGGCCGCCGGCCACGTCGGCCACGTCCCCGCCCTCAGCGCCTGACCCCGCCTTCGGCGCCGCCCCGCTCGGCCTTCCCTCCCCCTCGCTCCACCCTATTTAACCCCCTTCCCCGTTCACCTCTCCGACCACCCACCACCACGACGAGCCGCCACCGTCGACGCCCCACGCCGTCGATGCCCCACGCCGCCACTCCCAGCGCCGCCTCTCCCCGGCTCCTCCCTCCTCTCTCCTCCCCTCGACGACGACAGCGAGCCCCTCGCCTCCGGCAGCCCCGCACAGCGCCGCCGTGCCCTCGCCTAGCTCCGGCCGGCTCCGCCCTCGCCCTGGCCGGCCCCCTCCGCCTCAGCACCGGCCGCCCTCCACCGCAGAGCCGACCGTCTCCGCCGGATCCCAAACCCTAAACCTAACCCTAATTACTATTCTGTGTCGGACACGGACACGGGACACAGTGTCCGTGTCGAGTTGGACACGACGAATTCCCGATTTTTCAGCCCGGTTCAGGTATGCGTAACTTTTTGCTCGTAGCTCCGTTTTCGATTCCGTAAATTGCGTTGCGAAGCCTGTATGACCCTCTCGGTGTCTGAATAAACCGTTCGGGGCATCACGTCCTGTGGTGATCGCACACCGCGATCCAAAAACAGGAAAAAACCAGATCCTGTTTCACCCCGGAACTGGGTACGCCCCGCCAAACGGGACGACTTGGTCACGCGCGGTCTTCACAGATACGTGCGCCTCGTCGATACGGACGTGTGGGATTTTGCGGAAGCTGATTCGTGTGTGCGTGCAACCGGAATCAACGCGTATCCGCGGACATCGCCCCGTATCCGTACTTTCTGGAACGTGCCCTAACTTTGTGTACACACGTCGGATCGAGACGAAACTTGCGCCATCAGACTCGTAGCGATACGCTGGTCCTGTGGGTCAAGTTTGGTTCGATTCTGAAAATGTTGACGAAATCGCGTGTCGTGGGCCCCACAGGCCCCGCTCGACGGGCGATTTTGTGATCGGCTCATCGGAATTCATTTCTGAAAGTTCCGTTGGGTTCGTATCAGCGTTTCTGACCTGTTGACACTAAGTTTGGTGAGTTTGGAGACCTTTGACCCTGACGTATTTTTCGGTGCAAAGCGGGCCCACATGTGGACCCCGTTTTGACCCGAAACTGTCGTTTCTGCCCTTGTCTCCAAATTGGACCCAAGGACAGGCATTTCTAGCTGATTGATATTTTCTGGATCTGATGGTGATGTTTGTTTCAGCAACCGGAGTACCGCCTGCATTTCCTGCCGAAGTCAGAACTGCAAACATAGCCGGAACCACAGGCAAGTGTACCTTGCCAAACCCTGCAGCTTGCTATTTATTTTCATTGACTTGTTTATACATCAGTGGACAAGTAAAGCTTGCCATTAGCAGTAATTCCTGTTCTAGAACTTGACTGAATTCTTGTTTAAATGCATATAAACCTGTTTAACTGTTAAAACCCAGGACCGAGTGGCGTACTTAGCGTCCGATTACCAGTCGGGTGCCAACTCCGTACGCGGAGTTGTGTAACGTCACATAGAGATGGATATCGAGACCCGATAATTCTCGTACTTGTCTTATCAAGTACTCCAGAACCCAGGACACTTGACACTATTCATGAGACAGAGTCTTCCTGAGATATTCATGGTGATTCTGTATAGGATACAGGACTTGACAGAGATATTTTATAGACATTATGACTTGCTGCATTAGCTATAATCCCGCTGACATGGACATGAGACGTTATGGTCATGATAAGCGTGATTACATGGGGTGGGGAGAGATACAAAGGCTACAGGTTGATTTATATTATGCGGGCGTCGTAGTCTCCCTTTGAGCTAGACAACTACATGATATCACTGCTACCGGCTCCCCGACACAGAGCTTGTAGTAGTTTCAGCCTGAGTTTCTCGTGCTGCTCTCATACTGCATATCACTTAGCTGGTTATATAGTTTACCCTATTGCTTATTTATTTCTGTACTGCTTATATTTTGGCTTGTATTATCTGTACCTTGCTATGTCCCCTGAGGACCTGGAATGGACTATGTCCCCAGGAATAGCCGAAGAGAACCATCCAGAGATACACCGTACAGGAGCACTTCCAGGAGCTGTACCAGGATCTGAGGATGAGCCAGCACCAGAGGACTTCTCCTGAGCATTGGCTGTATATAGTCAGTTATTTCCGTTTCTGTTTCTATTTCCAGTTCATTTATTTCCTGTCTATTTGAATTAAATGTAACAGAATAATTATCGAATTTGTTTCCCGAGATAACCTTATTTGATATTGCATATTTATTTCCATTGCATCATTTCTGGCATTTATTCTGTGGTTATCTGTTATGGATGAGATTAGTCTGTGACCTGTAACAATTGCTCTATTTCCTGCTAGACTACAGCTTAAGCATGCCCTGATGGATCCATTAAATTGGGTTGTCCATCGGTGCGTGCTGCTGGCCATTGCCACGTGCCCTGTCCCTCGGCATTTTTGGGACTGGGGCGTGACATAGTTTTTGTGGTGGCCCATGCAGGTTCACGACTAATTTGTTCGGTTTCAACTTAGGGACCGAACAGGCCTGCAAATATAGATAGGATAAGTTTTTAGGATCTCATCCACTTGCTTGAATCGTTTTTGATATCTGTATCGTATTCGAACTAATTTGAACTTGCATCTTGCCTTGATTCCTGTGCGCCTCTTATTGGTTATTTTGGATACAGGGAAATGGACCCCCAAGAATGCAACGAGACTCCCGTCGGAATACCACAAGCTACAGGTGTCACCTATGACGACGAAGTGACACCAGTCGGAGGAGTTCCCTCAACTCAACAAAGCCAGCAGGCAGGTCAACCTACCTCCCAATTCCGACGCGGTGACATTCCACCTCCGCCGCAGTTCGTTCCACCAACGCCCGTACTCCCACAAGGACAGCCAATTGACGGACAGCAGATATTCCAAATGATCTACGCGATGATGCAAGCTCAGCAACAAGTCCAACACGAGGCTCAGCGTCATGAAGCTAACTTCTGGAGGGACAGCATCGTAACTGTACTAGAGCAGGCCAACCTACCAGCTCGACGGCCATCTACAGGCTCTATCACGGACTTCCGCCAACTGAAGCCCGCACTTTTTCTGGAAAGGAGGAGCCCACCGAAGTTCACGAGTGGTTCACCAACATCCGGCATCAACTTGAAACAGCCGAGCTTCCACGAGAACGCTGGATGACTGCCGTCAGAATACAATTAACGGACAATGCCCATCACTGGTGGTTGTCTGAGGAGGCACGACTCGGACCAGACCGAGTCACTTGGGAGGAGTTCTCCAGACTCTTCCAAGAGATGTACATTCCGGCTATCGCTCGATCAGAACTGCGGGACAAATTCAATCGCCTCACCCAGGACTCTATGACGGTGGAAGAGTACAACGCAGAATTCATTCGTCTGAGCCGCTTCGTCCCAACCCTGATCCCGACAGAGGAAGAGAAGGCCGAGAAGTTCTTCGACAGACTGAACTTTGAGCTACAGAGACTCATCGGATCCGTCGCACCTACCTCCTACTCGGACGTTCTCGCTGCAGCCCGACGCATGAAACACGTCACCAGGAGGGAGTCTCGCCACAAGCGGCCAATCACCTCAGCACCAGACAGAACATCACCAGGAGAATCTGCAAAGAGATCTCACACGCACCAGCCACCGAGGACAGCTTCGCAGACCCTTCCTACCTGTCACTACTGCGGCAAGATAGGCCATGTCGAGAGGGACTGCAGACGCAAGTTGGGATTGTGCCTGATTTGCGGCACCAATCAACACATAGCCAAGGACTGTCCCCAGCATCGAGATGGAGCACCAAGGGCAAACCAACCAGCTTTGCCAGCACCGAGGCCACCTCTGGCACCTCAGGCGACACTCTTCCAGCAAGCCCAACAACAGCAGAGGAATCCACCACAAGGACGCGAACAAGCTTACACGATGACTGTGGAGGACGCTGATGCGCGTAAGTGATTCATAGTTATCCGTTTCTAGTCTTGTTGTAGCTCGTGCCTACTGGTTCGTGACCTCAGCCCCAACCTAGTAATTTGCAACTTGTTAATAACAACCTGGTTTTCATAAAAGTTGTAGACTTTTGCTTTAACTAGATTTCCTGGAAAGTGTAAACTTTCAATTTTTAGGGAAACGGTATTTCCCTGAAGTCTCTTGTGATGTATTTTTAAACGATGCTTGCGACCGCGTCATCTCTGTTGACCGGTTATTCTTTGATTGCGAGGACGCAATCCTCTTAAGGGGGGTAGATTGTAAACCTCCTGAATTTTCAAAATTTTAAAAACTGGATTTTTCGTAATTTTCTGGAATTTTCTGGGAATTTTTTGTAAATTAAAAATAGGGTTTTAATTATTAAATAATTTTTAAATGATATTAAAATATTATGGAAATAATATTTTTGGGTGGAAAATGAAAAACTGGACTTAGGTCAATTTTTCTGGAATTTATCGGACCCCGGACCTATTTTTAAAACACCTAAAACTATTTATTTAATTAATTAATTAATTATTTATTTATTTATTATTTACTGATTTATTATTATTATTATTATTATTTTTTTTTATTTTTATTTTTTCCCAGCCCGTTGGGCCGGCCCAACCCGGCCCAGCCCAACCCGAGCCCAGCCCCTAGCGGGTCGGGTCGGATCCAGCAGACCCGACCCGGACCCGCCACCCGCCCGCCCCCTCTCTCTCCCCCACGAACCCAGCTTTCCCCCCCCCCCCCCCGCGTCCTCCGGAGGCGCCCGAGTCCGGCGCCGCTCCGCCCGGGCCGCCGGCCACGTCGGCCACGTCCCCGCCCTCAGCGCCTGACCCCGCCTTCGGCGCCGCCCCGCTCGGCCTTCCCTCCCCCTCGCTCCACCCTATTTAACCCCCTTCCCCGTTCACCTCTCCGACCACCCACCACCACGACGAGCCGCTACCGTCGACGCCCCATGCCGTCGACGCCCCACGCCGCCACTCCCAGCGCCGCCTCTCCCCGGCTCCTCCCTCCTCTCTCCTCCCCTCGACGACGACAGCGAGCCCCTCGCCTCCGGCAGCCCCGCACAGCGCCGCCGTGCCCTCGCCTAGCTCCTGCCGGCTTCGCCCTCGCCCTGGCCGGCCCCCTCCGCCTCAGCACCGGCCGCCCTCCGCCGCAGAGCCGACCGTCTCCGCCGGATCCCAAACCCTAAACCTAACCCTAATTACTATTCTGTGTCGGACACGGACACGGGACACAGTGTCCGTGTCGAGTCGGACACGACGAATTCCCGATTTTTCAGCCCGGTTCAGGTATGCGTAACTTTTTGCTCGTAGCTCCGTTTTCGATTCCGCAAATTGCGTTGCGAAGCCTGTATGACCCTCTCGGGGTCCGAACAAACCGTTCGGGGCATCGCATCCTGTGGGGATCGCACACCACGATCCAAAAATAGGAAAAAACCAGACCCTGTTTTACCCCGGAACTGGGTATGCCCCGCCAAACGGGACGACTTGGTCGCGCGCGGTCTTCACAGATACGTGCGCCTCGTCGATACGGACTTGTGGGATTTCGCAGAAGCTGATTCGGGTGTGCGGGCACACCAGAATCAACGCGTATCCGCGGACATCGCCCCGTATCCGTACTTTCTGGAACGTGCCCTAACTTTGTGTACACACGTCGGATCGAGACGAAACTTGTGCCATCGGACTCGTAGCGATACGCTGGTCCTGTGGGTCAAGTTTGGTTCGATTCTGAGAACGTTGACGAAATCGCGTGTCGTGGGCCCCACAAGCCCCGCTCGACAGGCGATTTTGTGATCGGCTCATCGGAATTCAATTTTGAAAGTTCCGTTGGATTTGTATCAGCGTTTCTGACCTATTGACACTAAGTTTGGTGAGTTTGGAGACCTTTGACCCTGACACGTTTTTCGGTGCAAAGCGGGCCCACATGTGGACCCCGTTTTGACCCGAAACTGTAGTTTCTGCCCTTGTCTCCAAATTGGACCCAAGGACAGGCGTTTCTAGCTGATTGATATTTTTTGGATCTGATGGTGATGTTTGTTTCAGCAACCGAAGTACCGCCTGCATTTTCCGCCGAAGTCAGAACTGCAAACATAGCCGGAACCACAGGCAAGTGTACCTTGCCAAACCCTGCAGCTTGCTATTTATTTTTATTGACTTGTTTATATATCAGTGGGCAAGTAAAGCTTGCCATTAGCAGTAATTCCTGTTCTAGAACTTGCCTGAATTCTTGTTTAAATGCATATAAACCTGTTTAACTGTTAAAACCCAGGACCGAGTGGCGTACTTAGCGTCCGATTACCAGTCGGGTGCCAACTCCGTACGCGGAGTTGTGTAACGTCACATAGAGATGGATATTGAGACCCGATAATTCTCGTACTTGTCTTATCAAGTACTCCAGAACCCAGGACACTTGACACTATTCATGAGACAGAGTCTTTCTGAGACATTTATGGTGATTCTGTATAGGATACAGGACTTGACAGAGATATTTTATAGACATTATGACTTGCTGCATTAGCTATAATCCCGCTGACATGGACATGAGATGTTATGGTCATGATAAGCATGATTACATGGGGTGGGGAGAGACACAAAGGCTACAGGTTGATTTATATTATGCGGGCGTCGTAGTCTCCCTTTGAGCTAGACAACTACATGATATCACTGCTACCGGCTCCCCGACACAGAGCTTGTAGTAGTTTCAGCCTGAGTTTCTCGTGCTGCTCTCATACTGCATATCACTTAGCTGGTTATATAGTTCACCCTATTGCTTATTTATTTCTGCACTGCTTATATTTTGGCTTGTATTATCTGTACCTTGCTATGTCCCCTGAGGACCTGGAATGGACTATGTCCCCAGGAATAGCCGAAGAGAACCATCCAGAGATACACCGTACAGGAGCACTTCCAGGAGCTGTACCAGGATCTGAGGATGAGCCAGCACCAGAGGACTTCTCCTGAGCATTGGCTGTATATAGTCAGTTATTTCCGTTTCTGTTTCTATTTCCAGTTCATTTATTTCCTGTCTATTTGCATTAAATGTAACAGAATAATTCTCAGATTTGTTTCCCGAGATAACCTTATTTGATATTGCATATTTATTTCCATTGCATCATTTCTGGCATCTATTCTGTGGTTATCTGTTGTGGATGAGATAGATTAGTCTGTGACCTTTATTATTTGCTCTATAAATTGCTAGACTACAGCTTAAGCATGTCCTGATGGATCCATTAAACTGGGTTGTCCATCGGTGCGTGCTGCTGGCCATTGCCACGTGTCCAGTCCCTCGGCATTTTTGGGACTGGGGCGTGACATATGGAAACCAAATCCACACGTACGCTGTAATATGAAAATCAATCCACAAGTGGTATAAACATATGTCACAAGTCATAGGGTACAATCTAAATCTCATCCACAGAAAATTAATATAAATGACTAACCAGCATCTATATAACTAGATCTCAACATAAGTATCTAAGGATGATAGTTGGATGGAAACAAATCCACTACCAACTCGAATGTAAGAGCAAATATTAAAGTAAGTACAACACAACAACACCATATAAGAACACCATCTAGCAATCACGGGCTCGAAGAGAGGACATCCACGAAACATATATAGCCATCCGATCTGTGCTCCTGCAAATACTCAAGAATAGATACACCTGGCAGAGGACCAGGTCCTCAGAGGGACGTAACAAGATACAGAAAATACGAGCCAACTTGAATACAGTAAACATGCATATAATTTGAAAATAAATAAGTACGCTGTACAAGACAATCTATATGAATGCAAATGAGGACAACTTTTCGACGTATGGGCAAGGGTAGTCTACTCGATCTAAGCCTCACAACTCATGCACTCGTCCATGAACATCATCAGCCGGCATACCTCGGGGGTAGCGACCCTCGGACTCCATCAATCGACATACCTCGGGGGTAGCGACCATCGGACACGATCCACCATAGTGCGTGCTAGTGACTACGGTGTTACCAGAGTGGTTAAAGCCCATACGCCTAATGATTGTCCTCTATGATATTAAGTGTCAAGTGTGTGTCAACATATCTGATATATAGTAATGACTGAAAGAAAACTACACATGCAAGAATAAACAGAAATGCAATAAATATAAAGAAATATAAATAGCATGCAAAAGTACTGTAACAATTTGGCAAGGTATCTTGCCTGGGGTCCTGCTGCTGGTATGAATCAGAGTCCAAATCACAGTCCAAATAGCCTATGTATTACAAATTCATCACGTCAAAAGATAATTTATTTTAATTTATTTAATTCTGTAATAATTACTCTAAAATCCTATTTTAATCTTATTATTCTGATTTTTAGGTTAATGCCTAAATTTTGTCCAAAGGAATTGAATTTTATCGACAAGAGACTCATGGCACACAAATCGAGGCAATCTGTTGACCGAAAAGTCAACTGACACAAACTTGACTTTCATGCATGAATTCCTATAGATTTCAGCGTCAAAAATATGCTGGAATTTACGGCTCGTCCGAATTCAAATTCTTTGGAAATTATGGCATATACAAGTTTCGTATCGTGCACCGATGGTTAAATTTTATCCTAGAAGTTCTACAGAATTGACAATATAAAAATACTTCGAAATAAATTCTGGAATAAACATATGTCAATGATCTCGACATTAGCTTTCCGAAACTTTAAACGGTTCGTGATTCTGATTCCTGGTTCTCCCGGAATCACGAAAACATCGAAACACGTCTATTTTCGGACATACTGTGTTCTACGAATTTTCCAGAATTTAATAATAATAATTTCGTAAAACAAATTATATAATCAGAAAGCTAACCTCAATATCTTTCTAACACAAAAAACTAGGCCTCATTTGGAGTCCGGAGCTATGCGCAATGACTTCTGGAAGATGAAGGAACCCTAGATGGCAATTCTCCAAAATTCGGCTGAAGAAAAACCCTAGAAATAAACTTAAACTAATATATATATAGAGGAGAGAGAAAGCAGTCGCGGCTCAGATATTGACACGTGGCAGCCATCCAACGCTGCCCGCCCCGCAGTCACTGAGAGGCGGGCCTGGCACTGTTTGCTGCGGGCGGCTGACAGGTGGGCCCCCTATTTGCTGACTGGACAGAAATAATTTTTTTTGGGTTTTCTTTTTCAGAAAATAGTTTTTAATTCAGTTTTTGATAATTAACTCAAAATAAATGCTAAAAATAATCAGAAAATTCCCAAAAAATTATAAAAAATATATTTTATTATTTAGAACCTAAAATAAAAGTTTGGGATATTTTTATCTAAATTTGAACATAAAATAAATTCTTCAAAGTCCTAAAAAATTAGTGTTACTAGTTTTTAATTAACTAAAAATTATGGAAAAATCCCAATAATCTAAAATAGCCTAAAATAATTCTAAATAAATATTTATATAAGTAAATATACTAAAAAAAATTTATTTTCTAATTAACTAAGAGAATATTCTAAATAAATTCAACATCTATAATAAATATAACAATATAAAATATACATAAAAATACCTATTTTGGGTGAGGGAGTTTACACACATGGACATGAGACGTATGATTACATTAGGTGGGGAGAGACACACAGGCTACAGGTTAATTTTATATTATGCCGGCGTCTCAGTCTTCCGCTGAGCTCGACGACCACATGATATCACTGCTACCGGCTCCCCGACCCCGAGCTTGTAGTGGTTTCAGCCTGAGTTCTAGTGCTGCTCTCATCTTGCATATCACTTAGCTGGTTATTTAGTATTTCCCTATTGTTTCATTTATTGCTGGAGAGACACACAGGCTACAGGTTGACTATATTATGCCGGCGTCTCAGTCTCTCTCCGAGCTAGACAACTTCATGATATCGCTGCTACCGGCTCCCCTACACAGAGCTTGTAGTAGTCTCAGCCTGAGTACTGGTGATGTTCTCACCTGCATTTCACATAGATGGTTACATACTTACCCTATTTATTTCATTATCTGCTACATTGCATTTATTATGGCTTGTATTATCTGTACCTTGTTATGTCCCCTGAGGACCTGGATCCGGATTATGTCCCCAGGATTAGCTGAAGAAATCTACCCCGAGGTATACGGGACAGGAGCACTTCTCGGGGCAGAACCATGAACCGAGGACGAGATCGTGGTCGAAGACTTCTCCTGAGTATTGGCTTTACATACTCAGATATTTCTATTTCCAGTACTTTAATTCATGTCTATTTTGCTTTGATGTAACAGACTTATTCTCGGATTATTTTCCGAGACACTCTTGTTGAGATATGCTAGTTTATTTTCTTTTGCATTTATTCTGGCATTTAATCTGTGATTATCTGTTGTGGATGAGATTAGTATAGTCTGTAACTTATAACATTTGCTCTATTTACTGTTAGACTACAGCTTAAGCATGCCCTGATGGATCCATTAAATTGGGTTGTCCATCGGTGCGTGCTGCTGGCCATTGTCACATGTCCAGTCCCTCGGCATTTTGGGACTGGGGCGTGACATAAACCCCATACTTGTATTCTATCACCTCCTCCTTGAATTCTTTATTATTATTTTTTGTCTTTCCCTATTTTGGAAAGACGAACGCTCGTGCTTGGTATAAGTTTGATACACGGAGAGTACTAGATATACCCCATAGGCCAATCATAATACTTTGTGACTATCTTTTATAATTAAGGGCATATCACATGTGATATATTTGGTGTTAAATTTTTGAGGATATATTGAATAACACGATTAAATAATTTAAGAAAGTATTTCTTAAATGTATAGTCTTATATGATAGATCGGTAAATTATAAGTTGGGTAGGAGTTGCATTGTCAACTTGAGATAATTTTTTTTAGATTGTGATCAAGTAAGATTAGATTGAGAGATTTAAGTCATTTTAATTTTGAGAATTTTTAGAAGAATAATTAAGATGATGAGGTTTAACTTTAAAGATAAGATTGACTTATAGAATGAATTTTAAAATCATGATATTGTGGACCAAATATTTATAATTTGAGCACATGATTTAAATTTTGAATATTGGAGATTGAATTAACGATTTAAATTTTGAGAAAAAAATAGAACTCTAAATATGAACATTGATGGATTGAATTCAAAATTTTACAATTTAATGATTCGAATTAAAAGTTAAATTTTGATTGTTGGATCACCTATTTGAAATAATAATGATAGAAATTGAATTTAAAATTTAAAGTGTACAAAATTCTTAAGTTGAAATATAGGAATAAGATTTGATTAGAATTATTTAAAATCTATAGGAGATTATGATAGTTGAAAATCGTGATGTAAAATTTGATGTGGGTTATTTAAATCTTGAAGATATCATATAGATTTGACTTAAATTTGGATGTTGATAATTTAAAATTTGAGAAGAGAATAAGGAAGGTTGAATTTTGATTTAAACGGTGGTTATTTTAATTTTGAAGTGATTGCGATGGATTTGAATAGATTTTATTTTAAATTTTCGGAAGATATTGCGATTGATTTGCCTTATATACGAATGTGAAGGATTTAGTAAATTATGACTTTTTTAATTTCGAGAACAAAATTCATGTAAGTTGGGTATATTGTAAACCCCCTCCCCCAAAAATAGGTATTTTGTGTGTATTTTGTATTTTTTGTATTTATTTTAGATTATTTTTTAAATCAATTAAAATCCAATAATTTTATTAGGACACTTCACCGTAGTTTAGGCATTAATGATATAGGATAGCCTCAAAATCTGTATCGTCCATCATAGAAAGTAGCCTACACAGGAGGCACTACCTGTAGGATCTTTTCGTGGCACAAAATTCGATCTTTTAGCTTTAATATGACATTAGGGTAACAACCATAGATTTTTGTGTCAAATATTTAGATATTTTATATATATAATTTATTTGTGGTTATTTTTCAATCCTAACTTTCTAAAATTAGCATCCCATAATTCTCCATGCCAAATTAGACAATTTTTTCTTTTGTAATATTTTTATATTATTCATTGTTATCCTATCTTATTGGATATGCATTTAGTTATTTACTTAGTTAATTGGATAATACAGTTATTCAATTTATTATAACTAGATAAATATCTAATTATTAATTATAAAATATTTTATAAAATATTTTGGGTGTAGTATTTTATTAAAGCTTTACAAAGTAAAATTTTCTAGAATTTATTTTGTGTGCAAATATTCTTTTTGGATTTTTTTATAACCTCATCTATATATGTAAATATATATATGTTAATAAATATATAGTTATTAATAAGAAATAATAAAAATAATAATAATAATAATAATAAAATAATGATAATAAAAAAAGGAAAAACAAAACAAAACAAAATATAAAACCTTAACCTAAATTCCTATTCCCTACCCAACAGAACCGAGACTTCCCCCCCCCCTGAGGATCTCTATATATATAGACACCCACATTTATTAAAAAACCTAAACTCAAACCCTAACCCTAATCTCTCCTCTCCTCCTCCCTCGGTCGCCGTCGATACCCCCTGACCGCCGCACACCGGCCGACGACCGCCGCCGCAGCAGCCACGGGCCGCCCGCGCGCTGACAGACAGTGCACGCGTGTGCACAGCCGCGACCCCTACTTCAAGGTAATGTAACTCCCTCATCTCTCATTCTTTTTATGAGATATTTATCCGTATACGTTCACAACTAACCCTCTAGGATTCTCTCCAAGCGGAACAAGTTTTCTTGTCCCGGATTGGTCAAAAATCGACCGAAAGTCAGCCGAAAAACTGTCCAAGAACAGTCCAAAAATTTGACCCAAACTCCCATGTTCATGCCTAATTTGCCACCAACCCGTTTAATATTTTTAAAATCTAATTAAAAGGTTTTCTTCTCAATATAACCAGGAATTTTACTGTTCTTTTAGTTTTTATTAGTTAGTTTTATTTGTTAAATTATTCGGCCTCCAAAACGACCAAAAACTTGATATTTCAAAACAAAAATTATGTGATACGGAGTGTGCCCTGCCAAACGGGGCCGTCTCGTCGTATACCAATTATACCAAAAGGCACGTATGGTATATCCTAATGTGTGGACTTTCACAAAATTTGATTCGGACGTGTGTGCACGTCGAAATCAACCCGTATCCATAAAAAGTTTCTGTATCGTAAAATTTGCAAACAATCATCCTACTTTGTGTACGCTCGTCGGAATGCGATAAAACTTGTGCCATTGGATTCGTGGTATCACGCTGGTACTGTGACCCAAGTTTTACGCGATTTTGAGACAGTTGACCGAGCCGCCTATTTGCAGGTCCCACAGTTTGACTTGAAGGGCAAATTTGTGATCGGCTCACCGGAATCCAAAATTGGACATACATTAAGTTTACATCGTAGTTTAGGATTTGTTTGACCTATATTGTCCCATTTAGAGATCTTTATCCATGGCATGCATTTCGGTGCAAAGTGGGCCACAAATGGACCCCGCTTTGACCAAAAATTACCGTTTTGCCCCTGTATCCAAATTGGAAGAAAGGGTAGGCTTTTCTGACTATCTCGCTTATTCTGGGAATATTGGTGATGTTTATTTCCGCATCCGGAGATTTTTATTCGGAGGCCATAGTTTATGATCCCTTGTGACTTGACGTGTTTGCAGCCAGAACATTTTCTAAACTTTGATCGGACATCAGACAAGTATACCTTGCCAAATTGCTTACAGTACTTTACATGCTTATCATATTTTTATATATTCATTATATATGTTTTTTCTGTCATAATTATATATTATATATGTTGACACACACTTGACACATAGTATCATGGGAGGGGAGGACAGTCAGTAGGCGTATGGGCTACCCACTTTGGTAAACCGTAGTAACTGGAAGCACTACGGTATTGGTGTTACGATGGTCGCTACCCTCGAGGTATGTCGATTAATAGTACATGTACATTTGAGTATTCATGAGTTATGAGATAGCATGTGTATTAGAGTAGCCTACACCTGTCTATACATTAAAAAGTTGTCCTCATTATGCATTTTTATATAGATTGTCATATAAAGCGTACTTGTAAATTTTGTATCTATTATTTATGCATATTTTACTATATTCAATTGGCATGTTTCTATGTATCTTGTTACGTCCCTCTGAGGACCTGGTCCCTTTCCAGGTGTAGACGATCATGACTATTCGCCGAAGCACAGATCAGGACTTGCTACTTCGTTATCTTTCGAGGCGGTCTTCTCTTCGAGCCTCTCTGATAATTAGATGATGTACTTATTATATTTACCTTTATATTCTAGTTTGGTAGTGGATTTGTCTCCATCCAACTATTAGTTCTTCTCGACTAATTCATATTTGGTTCACTGAAATATTTGATCATTTATTTCTTTATGATTTTTGTGGATGAGATTTAATTATGCCCTGTGACTTGTGATAATTATATACCACTTATGAATTATTGTTCATAATACAACGTACGTATGTGTTATGGTTTTCATATATTGGAGTCTCTATATACATATGACTAGCATGCTTATATTCCTAGTCCTACGTATTTTGGGACTGGGGTGTGACAAGTTACGCGCACATGACTGTTGGCAGATCAAGAAGCAAGATCTTGCCACAAAAGGTCAGGATGGGAAGATCACTTGGCCAATATTTAAGGATGCATTCTTGGGACAGTATCTTTCGCCGGCTGTCAGACAGAGAAAGGAAGACGAGTTCACCAAACTTAAGAAAGGGAGCATGTCCGTCGAAGACTGAGTCAGATTTCTCCAAGCTTGCTAAGTTCGCTAGCATGATGATTCTGAACGAAGAAACTCATATACATCGATTTATAAAAGGCCAAAATGACGACATTAGGAAGGATGTCATGAACCGAGAGTTTAAATCATATATTAAAGCTTTTGAAGCAACGGTACAGAATGAAACTTTTTCTCGGTGGGGTATAATATAGCACCCCACTTCTAGCGGTTCACTAATGTAATACCTTCGGCTTGTGACTCAGCTTTAAACTGAGTAGCGGAGAAAATTTATGACCCAATTGATCATGGACGAAGTGCAATAAACATTTCCAACAGATGGATCAACTTCTATTGAAATGAGTTCAATAGTTTTCGTTGGATGTTTTGCTACTTGGTTTTGTGTTGCTTTGCGTTTTGTGTTGCTTTCGATGGTTTGGTTTTCGTAGTTCACTTTTCTCGCTTGCACATTTATTTTGAATCGTAAGAGAAAGAGATCGAAGGATTCTAACCAAATGTTGTTACAATTTTAGGACGCATAACGAAGGAGTGATCACTGTGTGAGGCATCCACATTCACTCGTTGATTCATTCGGTGAGTGGCTTCGGCCCTTCGATGAATCCTTTTGTCTGCACGTTTAATAAAAGAATCTCTAGTCCACTCAGTTGCATGTCCCTAAGTTTAATGTTGCCTCACTAATCAAGATAAGCAAAATAAAAGAATTGCATGCTTGTAAATATAGAATTATTGCTTAATTCAAGTTAATGTTACATGTCCCTTATTTATACGCTGCGCAACAAGAATGTGTATAGAAAATCTCTTATGATTTGACAAGTGTTCAATGCTACAAGAAAATGAACTAATAGTGCACCCTGAGGTACGGTCCTTGAGATCTAGTGGGTGTAGCTATTAGATAAGTAAAGAGAAGAAGGAAATGTGTGCCTGTATTCAGAACTGTGCCTTGTAATATTTTATTTGATAGAATTTCATTTCTTACATCAGCCTCGAATAACTTGTGCACAAGGTAATAGTCTCTCAAACGGTTACTGGAGCACTGGAAATCGGTCGGTCCTGAAGAGATTGTGATAGCACCCTCAGGGACGATCCTTGAGATCGAGTCGTATATTGTGTCCATTAGTGCAGAGCGAAACCCTGCGTCATAATTTCTAATATTTATGTTACGTTGGGGTAAGATTTTGTTGCCGAGTCACTGCACCTGATATTCATGCGTACTAGTGCAAAACTGAACCTTGTGTCACAGCTGCTAGTGTTCATGTATATTGGGGTGAGATATTGTTGACGAGTCGCAGCTCCTAACATTCAAGCGTACTAGTACAGAGTTAAACCTTGAGTCACCGTTGTTAATTCATGAGGAAAAACTCTCATGGTCCATCATGTAGTTAGGTATCATGCTAGGTGCAACCTTCTTGCAAGCATAACCGATAGATGCCAAGTCCCTTGAAATATATATGCCAAGTCCCTTGAGATTATATTTACATGCAAATTATGGCTAACTTGTATGTCTACTGCAGGGATAACAACCGACCGTGGGTAAGATTTATCATTATATGGCTTACTTTATTGTTTATGTTCATTTACATGTCTTGCTAAAAAGAACCTAGATGACTAGAAAGATCACTTAATGAGCATGCGAGCTTCACAAGTTTACTTAGTGTGGATTATCATATGAGTTTGGCTTCGGTCACTCGGTAGTACATGGGGGTACTGACCCACGTTTGTGGACATCTTCAAGTTCTGAGGACATGACTGTGGCAAGCCTCTTCAAACTGTAGGAGCGCATCCAATCAAGTGGAAATCGTGCTTGTTGCAAGCCAAGCTTCTTCCTTTCCAGTCTTCTAGTTTTCTTTTAGTTGCAAGTTTTCTTTCAAGGTATTTTTAATTACTGTCCTAGTACAAGGATATAATGTATGGACATTGTGGCTAGTTTTGTGTTTTCAAAGAGATGTAAGCCATATATGGCATATTTTGTAATCAGCCAAGCAAATATATTGTAATCTAAATTTTAGTATTCAATAAAGAAAGTATTTTGGTTCTTATCAAATGTGTTCCCACTTTGGTTTTCTGCAAATAAATATCTGTGTTGCTATATGTCTTGTCTACTTTGTGTTTTGTACAGGTATTATGCCTTGTGCAAGCGCAACTTAGGCTTGCACGGCATCACGTCCATGCGAGGACGATCGGTTCTGCAAGGCTAAAGCGAGGACGATCAGCCCTTACAAAATTGGGGTATGACAAGTTGGTATCAGAGCACGGCTTTACGTCCATGGCCTCTTCAACTATCGTTTTCAAAAATGATATAAGTTTTCAAGCGATTTCAAAAGTCCCGATTTGCAAATTACTTTCAAAGTTATAAAAGTATTTCGCTGGTTTTAAAGTCTCGATTCGAAAAAAAGTATGAAAACTCAGTATCCCATATAATAAGTCCATAATACGTTATGTGACTGGCATAAGCTATTTTCTTTTGAAGTACGATACCTAAAGCGAGTAATCCCGGAATATCGCACGCACCCAGTGTGAGCGATGATCAAATTGATAGACTGATTAGCATGTTTGAAAATCAATAAGAATAATTTAATGCCCAATAATAATGATTTGAGGCTCCAATTAAAACAAATTTTTGTTCTACTCTAATTAATACAAAAATTTGTTCTACGCATTAGAGTTTCTTTTGTACCTTATTTTGTTCTACTCCAATTAATACAAAATTTTGTTTAACTTTTATCGTATTTTTTATGATGTGGATACTTCGTTATCGACGTACTTCAGGCAGTGATGAAGAGTCGATGGCACGATCATATGTTCATGTATCCAAGGATGCCCCAGCAAGACGTTGTAGGATACGTCTACATTAATGACGTAACAAGTGACCTCAGTCCGCAGATCGCCTATCTGACACTTCAGGTGGATCTTGCCCAATGGGTAGTTTCTTCCTGCGTTAAAATCGCTGATAGTTGTGTTGGTAGCAGACAACTGGTGCATTGGAATTCCTAAAGTTTGAAGAAGGTTTCGTGGGATAATGTTGAGGGACGAGCCAGGATATATATGCATCTAGTCCACTTTGATGGTACCGAAGTACCATGTATAGTATAGAGATCTATCATGCCTGTTATTCTTCAGCAGCATGTCTTGCAGAGAGAATGTTATGTTTGGGATCCTTTCCATCACGCTATGGCAATGGGGACATGCCACGGGGTCTTTAGCTGGCATTTGGACTTGGGCCAAATAGGTGTCAGCATGTTTGAGCGCCTCGCTCAAGGCATCCCGAGTCTCTTTAGAGAGACGGAGGATCTCGAAGAGCAACAATCTTGCTAGTGTATTGGCAAGCTATGCTAATATGTCAAAGTCATAGGGTTTGACCAACCCTGGCATAACATCTTTCTTTAGAGACTTGTCAAAGCGAGTCTCTTTTTGCTTTTGTTTGTCCATCGCAGGAGGTTGGGACGGACTTGCCTCAGATACTACTGGAGCAGCAAGGGTGGTTGAAGGTGCAACATCCTCTTGTACCGACTCGTAGTTGCGTAAATAGGTCTTTCCAGACCTAGTTCCTTCTGATAAGGCTTCGTCGGTCATAGGAGAGACCATGTGACATGGTTTCGGTTTCCTCCATTTTGACCTGGCAATTGAGGGTGTTGCTTGCTGCGTCAGGTCTTAAACAATATCAGGATGGACCCATATGACTTTACCTCGTGGAGTCGTGAGTGGCACTAGCCTTGTTGCCTGGTTGCGGGCTGGCAGGAGGTTAACGACCTCCAATGTCACCGTAGGAAGGGGGATAACATCGTCCTTAACCTCGACATCAGGAAATGACCGTACTAGGAATATGGCGTCGAGGATAACAAGTAGATATTCTTCTTCCCTACTTGTCATTGTAAATTTAACTCTTTTAGGCATTTAGCCGCCGGCACCTATTAGCCGGCATGTCTGACATTAGTTCCTTTTTATGACTGTATATAAATCAGACTGCAGCTGATCACTATCATATACTTTTGTTACTCTACCAGCTTCTTATTTTGTATAGCTGGTCTTCAGAATATTTTGATAAAAGCGTTTGGGATGTCTTATTGCTTTATCATATATGCTTTATGATTACTGTTCTTGTTTGATTGATTGAGACATAGATGTTCGTGTGACCCTAAGTGACCTGGTTGTAGCATGCACCCCCTTGTCTAGTTACAGTTATGATCACTTACCTTGTATAGGGTAGCTGGTTGTATCGATCTCTGTATTCTGGTACTGGGGTATGACATCCCGGATAGCCTCCTGAGTATCTTTCGAGGCCGTAGGAGCAGAAGAGCATGGCAAAAGAGGGACACCCGTTGGAGGAGCCAGAGCCAGAGCCGGTGCGTTAGACTCCCCATTAGTTCCAGGATCTTAACTTGCATGTTCTGGAGTTCTTGGTTATGGTGGGACCAAGTTTGTCCAGATATCCAGGATTGCCTGAGTCAGAGTTTGCATTGAGTCACTCATTGACTGCATCATTGTCTCTAGTGCCTCGAGACGTTTACGGTCACTAGACCCCTCCCTATTATCGCCTCCCGCCATGTATACTGGTATTACATGAGGGAGAGGTAGATGGGGTGGTAGATCCTTCACTTTCTACCTCAAATCCATGGGTCACACTATCCTCGGGAAAGGCAGGCATTATCGTATTATCTTCAGAATCTGAGAGATTTCTACCTCCATCCTTGGATATGGCATCGAATCGTTGAGAATGAGTACCCCCAGATATGTCATTGTCTGTTTTCTGAGAATTATTGTCTTTACTGAACGATAGATTGTTATGGAGAATCGGGAGGTTGCTACCCCCGACTTGTACTTCTAGTTATACGTCGGTCTCTCTAGAGGAAGACTTGATCTTAAATGGGTGCCTTAAAATACTCCATCGGTAGGTACTGCTTTCCTGCCCCCTCGAGGTCGGTTCCTTGACGTGTTAGTCAAGAGTGGAGTATTGGACGATCTTGATTTGGAGTTCCTCTTTACGGAGGGAGACCTCCAAGTGGAGCAGCAAGAGGCAAAGGACAGATCCTCTTCGTCCTCTAGTTCTTTAGTTTGCACCCATTTTCTGAGATATTGCCGGATCAGTATAAGTGTTTTCAATCGCTGAAATATGGATTGCCTGGTTGGAGAGGTGGCCATTTTGGTGCAGCAACAATTAACGCTGACACTAGCACAGGTATACCCTACAGAGGGCACTTCATGTGTAGTAGTTGTTTCTCTCGTCTTGCGCTTGTGACTTAACACGTCACGCAAATCTAACAAGGGAAATATCACCTTTACACCCACTTCGTGCGTACGGCCAAACCATGCATATGGGTGTATTGGCGAGATTTTTGCTCCCTAACCTGGTTCGTGCGCAGAGACTGCACCCAGATCGCTTGCGGAAGACTTATCATGAAATTGACCCACTTCCTGCGCGCAGCCACACTGGACGCATGGGTCAATTGTCACAATATTCCCTCCCTGACTTGGTTCCAGCGCATACTCTGCACCCAAGTTGTCCTAAAAAGACTTATGGGACTGACCCACTTCATGCGCGCAAACAAGATGAGCGCATGGGTCAGTCTGGTACAACTTTCCATCAGTAGTGCGCATAACAATTAATGACCCATGCTTCTGGTCGGTTGTTTGAGCAGTCACTTGAGCGTACATGGCTCGCACTGCCCTAAACTTTTGTGAATTGGTATGCGCTGGTGCATAGTATACAGAGTCCAAGTTATCCTCATCCCCAGGAAGCTGGTACATGGAGTATTTGTCGGATGAGATCCTGTCAAAGACAGAATCTTTCTTTTCGGCTTTGGCGCACATAGAGGTTTGCATGTGCCTGACACTGGGTGTGGCACACCCCTTCTTCTGCGCTCCTCCCTGTGAGTGCATGGTCTAAGAGCCAGCATTTCTTTTCCCAAGAGTGCATACGGATCGAGGGGAGGATTTAGCCCTTGGGTTCTTGGCATCATAGTGTTTTTTTCTGACAGAACCTAAGTGTCGAGCACTCGTTGTCCCCGAAATGGTCGCCGCATGAGGAGGGGCAGCATGCGCAGACGCAGGACATACGTCTTCAGCAACGGGAGCAAGGAGCACATCCTTTGTGGTCTTTGGGTGAGGCACACCGGCCTTGATGGCCCAAGTCATGCAGGTCTTCTTAGGCTTTGCTAGCTTAGGTAAGGGGCTCGAGCTATCCCCGGAGAGTATATCCTCGAAAGCCTGCTGGTCGAAACGTGCGATGTAAAACCCCTATTCCTAAAAACCGTATTTATGCTTTTTAATTAATTAATTAATTATTAATTTAATTATAGTAATTAGTGGCTAATTAGGAGAAATAGATTTTTATTAATTTTTATTTTAGGTGTTCGTGCATTTAAGAGATTTATGGGGCCATTCGAAATTTTTTGAATTTATTTCATGTAGGAGACCCTTTGGACAGTTGCTAGCTTAATGGTATGCATTAATATAATTTTAGATTTTTCTATGGGTATATATATATATATATATATATATATATATATATAATAGGAAAAGAAAGAAAAAGAAATGGATAAAGGAAAGAAAAGAAAGGAAAAATGGTTTTAAATACTATTGGATCCTACATAACTACCCATTTCCTATTAGACCCGCTACCCATTAACCCACATACCCGCTACTCCTAAAGCCTACACCCGCCCCTTCTATATGCAACAGCCATCGCACCTTAGCATCACAGCACCCAACCCGCTGCTTGTTAGCAACATTCAAAACCAAACACCCCCTTCCACATCCCAGCACCCCGCGAGTAGAACCCGATAACACCCCCTCTCCCTCTTATATATATAAAACTTATTTTAACTAATACCCTAACCCTAGATCATCCAATCTCCTCCTCTTTTCATCTAGACCTAGAGAGCGCCGCCACCGCAGCCGGAGAACCACGCCAGGCCGTCCAAACCGACCCTGATGACCGCGACCCCGCGCACCCCGCACACTGCAGAATTCAGCTGCGAGGTACATGTGTTCCCGCGTAGTTTTCTGCCACCTCGCTGAACCAAACGCCACCCCGTCTTCACCGGTACGCTCACCCCTTAACCCTCTTCAATAAATGTGTGATAGTTGACCTCGAACAACACGTAACCCTAGGCAAAAACAGCGTCCAAGTTGATAGAAAAAGACCACTTTTGGGTATCGCAGAAAACTGCGGTGATCATCTTTGTTCCCGGATTCGTATCTCCCACCACAGAGATCCGAATCCGATTTTTGTTTTTGGTATGCGTAGACCACTTGACCTAGTTTAATTTTTGTTAAATAATATTAGATTATTAACTGTTGTAGGTAGAATTAAATTCGTTGAAAAACCCCAAAAACACACTTTTTCCAGATTTCCAAAAGTTATGAAACGGAGCGCGCCCCACCAAACGGGACCGCCCCGCCATGTACCAAGTGTACCAAACGGTACGCACAGTGTACCCGGACGTGTGAGAGTTGGCAGAAACTGATTCGGACGCGTGTGCGCGTCGGAATCAGCTCGTATCCACGGACAATCCCCGTGTCACAACTTTTGCGAAAGCCGTACGTATTTTGTGCACGCGCTGATCCTGTGATCCAATTTTCACGCAATTCTGAGACAGTTGACCAAGTCGCCAATTGGCGGGCCCCACGATTAACTTTTTGGGCCAATTTGTGCTCAGCTCATCGAAATCCATATTTGGACATACCGTTGGGTTCGTATTGACATTTAGAGTTTGTTTGACCTATAATTTATTCCATTTAGAGACTTTACCCTTGGCACGCTTTTCGGTATATATTGGGCCACCCGTGGACCCCACTTTGATCCAAAATTATCGTTTGTCCCTGTGTCCAAATTGGACGAAAGGAAAGTGCTTTCTAGCTATTTTGTTTATTCTGGGAACGTTGGTGATATTTATTTCAACATCCGGAGACATTGTTCTGAGGCCATAGCTTCTGGTCTTGTGTGTTGGGCATCTGGATGTTACATCTTACAGTTTCTTGCCAGGCAAGTATACCTTGCCATTGTACTGTTATTTATATTCCATATGTTGCATGCATCTTTATTTTCTGTCTTTAGTTCATATATTTTAACTGTTATATAAAATGTGCGTGATGGTGTCGTCGCGATATGTTTTTGTTTATGTATTTGCATTGACCTTGTTTATGAGACTACCCCATTATCATGTAGCATCATTAGGTTCATTGGCCGTGACACAGTTGTTACACGAGTGTGAGTCTCATATAGATCACGGACTGCGTGACAGGTCTGGCCTCCTGTACGTAGGGGCTGTACGTTAGGGATAACTGCTAATAGAAACTTTGTATGCTAGAAGACTTAGCAGTTATTAGAGGTCCATGGACATAGCTTATTGTAGTACGGTGGTCCCATCCTTATCCTTGTTTGGGTGCAGGATTGGGCTAGGGTACTAAGAATAGGCTATGAACCAAATTGTGTCATGGATGTGACATGCTTAGAGCATGGGGTGGGTGGAGAGAACAACAAGTGCCGCATTTGAGCTCCTTTGCACTTTTTTTATTGTGCGCCCGGATTCTCCGTTGGAGATACGGGTGGTGATGACCATTATATATTATATATTATTAGGCGGGCCTCCGGCGTTCAAAAGATGACGTGCCTTTTAGGCCCCTGGATCTCCGAGAGAACCATGCCAATCCCAATTTTCAGCCAGATAGCTCACTTGTGGGGAAAGTTGTTCTTAACTGCATTCACTTAGACGGTTAGGCGACCCCATTGGATATTTATTTCAGTACTTTATTGGCATGCTTTTATGTATCTTGTTATGTCCCTCTGATGACCTGGCCCTTCCAGGTGTATCTGTTCTTGAGTATTCGCAGGAGCGCAGATTCGGATGGTTACATATGTTTTGAGGATGTCTTCTCTTCGAAGCCGTGGACGTTAGCTGGTATTCTCATATTGTGTTTATTGTGTTGTACTTTTCCATTCGAGTTGGTAGTGGATTTGTTTCCATCCAACTATCATCCTTAGATACTTATATTTAGATCTAGTTTCATAGATATTGGTTATTTATTTATATTCGATTTTCTGTGGATGAGATTTAGATTATACCCTGTGACTTGTGATAGATTTATACCACTTGTGGATATTCATATTACAGTGTACGTGTGGATTTTGGTTTCCATATATTGGAGTTGCCATATCCATACGGCTGGCATGCTTACATGTCATAGTCCTACGTATTTTGGACTGGGACGTAACATGCGACTAGCATCTTCTGGGTAGAGCCCAACTTCATCATTTTTTATTGTGTCACTACCTTCTCGTCAGAGGAGAAGGAAGTCCCCAGCAGAGTCGCCAGATTTATTGTCATTGCAAAAATGTGAAAGTTTTACTAACTTTTGTATTATGCAAATTACAACGAGAGAGTACACAAGAATCCTGACACTGAGAATTCTTAGTACAAGTTTTGAGATCTGGGAAAGTGTGATAATGGATATCGAGTACTACAGTTAACTCCTTTACTCCGTTAATGATCGAACGACGAAAGGGAATTGCAAGGTCTATGGCTCACTAGCAAGAAGGACAGCAATTAGGCTCTCTTTGCTCTCTATGTGTCTTTAAACGTACAGGTTCCTGCTATTTATAGCTATTTACACTGAATGATCGTGCACGTGCATGTGCTGAAAGGTAACTATTTTCAGTCTATGTGTGCGGGTTTTGGGCTGCCATATGGCATTCTCAATAGAATGCAGCTGCAACCTGTGTGCGCATGTCGTGGTTCTATAATCCCCCTGATTTTCAGAAATTTTAAATTGGAAATTTTCACAATTTTCTGGATTTTTCTGAGATTTTCTGAAATTAAAACTAAAGTGTTTTAATAATTAAATGATTTTTAGTTGATGTTTAATAATAATAAAATAATATGAAAATAATCTTTTATGGTGTAAAATGAAAAACTAGACATAGGGTATTTTTCCGGGAATTTACTGGACCCCGGGTGGATTTTTAAACACCTAAAAACCATTATTTTATAATTATTTAATGTGTTAGTTAATTATTTTTTTAAACCAAACCGGCCCATTCCATAGAGCCCAGCCCAGCCCATCTGAACTCGCCCGGCCCGTGGGGCTATCGGGTCGGGTCGGGTCCGTCAGACCCGAACCCGTCAGCCACCCGACCCGTTTCCAATCATCTTCCCCAAACCCCGACCCCTGAACTTCCGCCGCCGGCTACCGGCCGCCCCCTCGCCTCCCTGCGACGCTTCCTCTCCGGCAACCGCAGCCCGCTCGTATCCCGACCCTCCGCCTCCGGTAACGTCCGCCCCACCGTTTCCTTTTCCCTCTCTCCTATTTAAACCTCGACTCCGACCCTCCGGCCAGAACTACCCCGACGCCGCCTCCCCCGCCGTATCCAGCCTCCCGCGGCGCCTCGCCCGGCCAATCCTCCTCCTCCCCCTTTCTTCCCCTCTCTCCTCGACAGTTCCTGCACGCCACCGCCGACTGCTCCGGCCGCCCGAGAGCCGCCTCACCTAGCTCGCCACAGCAACATCCTCCAGCGCCTAGCCGCCCGCTCTGGTCGTCAACCACCGGACAGCCCTCGCCTCCTCCTCCGGCGCGTCCAGCAGCCCTCGCCGGCCTCGCTCAGCCTTGACACGAGTCGGACACAACCCTAGACGCAGACGGACACAGAAAACCCTAAAACCTAGGGTGGGCACAGGACACGATTTGGACACGAAGGACTCGGGTTTTTCAGACCCACTTCAGGTATTCATAACTTCTTACTCGTAGCTCGGATTTCGATTCCGTAAATTATATCGCGTAGCCTGTATGACCCTCTCGGTGCCCGGACAAACTGCTCGGGGCATCGCGTCCTGTGGTGATCGCACACCGCGATCCAAAAATAGGAAAACCAATACCCTGTTTCACCCGGAATCGAGTACGCCCCGCCAAACGGGACGACTTGGTCGCGTGCGGTCTTCACAGATACGTGTGCGTCGTTGATACGGACGTGCGGGATTTTGCAGAAGCTGATTTGGGTGTGCATGCACACCAGAATCAGTGCGTATCCGCGAACACCGTCCCATATCCGACCCTTCTGTTTCTCGTTGTAACTTAGTGTACACAAGTCAGATCGAGACGAAACTTGCACCATTGGACTCGTAGCAATACGCTGGTTCTGTGAGCCAAGTTTGGTTCGATTCTGAGAACGTTGACAAAATCGTGTGTCGTGGGCCCCATAGGCTCCACTCGACGGGCGATTTTGAGAACGGCTCATCGAAATCCAATTCTGAAAGTTCCGTTGGGTTCGTATCATCGTTCCTGACCTGTTGACACTAAGATGGACTGATTTGGAGACCTTTGACCCTGACGTATTTTTCGGTGCAAAGCGGCCCACATTTGGACCCCGCCTTGACCCAAAATTGACGTTTTTGCCCTTGTCTCCAAATTGGACTCAAGGACAGGCGTTCCTAGCTGATTAATATTTTTTGGATCTGTTGGTGATGTTTGTTTCAGCAGCCGAAGTACTGCCTGGAAATCCAGCTGAAGCTCGAGCTACAACTAAAGCAGGAAACCGAGGCAAGTGTACCTTGCCATAAAATGCAGATATTGATTCATTTTGATTCTTTTTGATTCTTTTGCTTTAATTTTTGTGACTGTTGTACTTACTCTATCGAGTACTTTATCCCCAGGACACCTGACACAAAGCATGATACAGAATCTTCCTGATTATTCAAGGGGGTTTTGTATAGGTTATAGATTACATGATTTAAGCTTTATTTTCTTAGAACTTATTAAATGACTGACTGCATTAGTTTTAATCTTGCGTAACATGAACATTGAGAACTGTGACGTGAGATTTCATTGGGTGGGGAGAGTATTACCATATCAAGGCTGAATATATATTATATATTGTGTAATCTGGATGTGTCCTAGTCTCTGACACAGAGCTTTGGCACCTGTACTGGCCCTTCGAGAAAACACTGCTATGGTTTCTTGTCACTGATCCTGTAGTAGTCTCAGCCTGAGTATGAATAATAACTCTCACTTGCATGATCACTTAGCTGGTTAGTTACTTACCCTGTTATTTCTTTATTTCTGCACTGCATTATATTTTGGCTTATTTTTATCTGTACCTTGCTATGTCCCCTGAGGACCTGGAATGGATTATGTCCCCAGATTTAGCAGACGAGATCTATCCAGAGGTGTACGGAACAGGGGCACTACTCGGAGCAATACCTGAACCTGAAGACGAGGTGATCGCTGAGGACTTCTCATGAACAATTGCTTCGCCATGCTCAGTATTATGGCAAATAGACTTTATTTCCTGTTAATTGAACTCTTTATTTCCTGTTTTTGAGAACTTGTGTAAACAGACTTAATATCGGATTATTTTCCGATTTTATTTACTTTGTCTGGTTGTAGTTAAATATTTCTTTTGCTGTTGTTGTCATCTTTTATCTGTGGATGAGAATAGTAAAACCCTGACTGATGTAATACAGCTTAAGTATGCCCGATGGATCCATTAAATTGGGTTTGTCCATCGGTGCATGCTGCTGGCCATTGCCATGTGTCCAGTCCCTCGGTATTTTGGGACTGGGGCGTGACAGGTTCTGTCATCACGTGGCATGGAATGTTGCTGAGATCTTGGAATGTGCCCATGTAATCTGGGCCATTTATATTTGTTGCGTGCACAACCTGGTCAACTTGACACGTGGCATGTGTCGGCTGTTTGAAGATCTATTGTTGGTTACAACAGAAAGATTCTGTCGCATGGAGGGTTGCTGCCGCATGATGGCTCAGCTGTATGGGGAATTGATGAAGATTCGAGGGAACACCGCCGCATGAAGATTCGCCACATGAGAGTCTTGTCGCATGCGAGTCTCTGCCGTATGAAGGCTCTTTCTGTCAAAAAATATATGGCACTGTTGGCTGTAACTGACAGTGATTATTACGATGACGTGCACACTGACGTCTGCCATCGGCACCAAATACGAAGTTCTCAGAGCAATAAATGCATGTCATTGCAACTAACATAAGTGATCCTATGCGGCGAGCGTTCCTTCGCCTATGTTCTCTGACGCCTACTTTTAGGTTCGTTGCCCATGTCGCATAAAGAATTGGTTTGGCGCTGCATGACCTTCATGTCGCATCGATCGCCTTGAACTACTTTCCTATATGCGGCATGTAGTTCGGGTGCATAGATCTAGAATTTTTCATGCTTTTATAATAACTTGTGCATAAGTGGTAGGTTCCTCGAAGCGGTATTCCGGGGATCCCGGACCCGCTTCAGCCTAGGGGGAACATGGGTGATAAAGTATTAGCATCAGAAATTCAGGACCTTCAGTGAGGTTGGCTTCCTGTACTAAAAGGGGCGTTAAAGTTCCAAGATAGTCAAAATAGCTTGGAGAAGCCAGTGACCTTCATATAGACAGGATGCATGCTAACAATGTCTTATGCATGCAGAGTAAGTTATTACTCAATTACATGGATGGCTATACGACCATGGATAAGAATCACCAAAGGGTGATAATATATGTAGGCTTTATATTTCTCATTGATTATGATAAATTCACATGCTTTACCTTTTTTATTGATCATGAATAGCTCAATCCTTTACAAATTCCTATCAATATGATCGAAATGCATGATTTATATTCTTGTTGCTACGAACTGAAATTGACCTTAAGGCAACAGATGAAGAACACACTTAATAATGTTCCTATCACATGATAACTTAGTATTGATTTTAGGTGAGTTGGGTCAGCCTTCTCGCCAGTACACGGTAATGTATTGACCCACGTTTGTGGGCAACCTTTCAGGTGCTTAGGAGCGAGGACACAGCTTGATCAGTCTTGAGACACCGCAGGACTGTTGGGTGCGCAGATGCTCTTCTGTGGGGAGATGATAACTTCTGCTATAAATGACATAATGTATGGAATATGGCATTCGTTGTACCAGTGATGTTGTAAGCCGAGTTGGCAAATTCAATGTAAGCCTAGATTGGCATATTTCAAGTTGACTATTATAAGCCTTGTATTTCGCTGCAAGCCTTGTAACTCATTGCAAATATCAATAAAAGAGACTTTTTTTTACATCTTATTATGACTTTAATTTATCGGTTTTACTTCCGCGGTAATGTTGTTGTTTCTGAGATATACCATCGATTGTCAATCTTCTTGCATAGTACAAGTATAATTTAGACTTGTACGACATCACGTCCGGTGGCTACTTTTTTATTCTTCGAAAATCGGGACATGACAGCTGGAGAGGACAAGTGGGGTAAAGTGAGGCATATCTCCGGTCGAGCGCTGGAACACGGTGGCAGGTTTCTAGATAAAGGAGTCGAGGAGGAGGGTTAGCAAAGGAGGGGTAGCGGGTCAGGGGGAGGGGCGTCAGAGGAGTCGGATGTTGGATGAATGAGCGCCAGAGGTGCAACGGGTCAGGGAGGAGGGGAAACAGAGGATGGATAGCGGGTCGGGAAGGAGGGGCGCCAAAGGAGTCGTACACCGGGGGATGCGTGCTAGAGGCACAACAGATCAAGGAACTAAGGGTCAGAGAGAGAGAGAGAGAGAGAGAGTGAGAGGGGGTTAATTTTTGACAGCAGAGTCAGGAGCATAACACGCCCACGTGAGAACTGGACCAGATTTCATTTGTACCCACTCACCAATTCCAACAATGCTACGCCTACAACCAAATGCTTACACCCTTCTTACAACCGCCACATGGCGGTCACGTGGCGGTCGTTCATTTGGTGAGAGGAGTATATGGGATCCGGTGTCTGCCACGTGGCTGCCACGTGATAGAAGTGCCACGTGGTAGCCATTTATTGGAGGAGAGGTGGGGCCTGGTGTGGCCCACATAGCAGAGGGGGAGAGAGGGTTGTAAGCATTCGGTAGTAAACTTAGCATTTTCGCTCACCACCTCCTCCTCAAACTATTTTCTATTGCGGTCAATTCCTCGGCAAAACTAAACACTACCCAGTTGCCACCACCACCTTGTTTGTTACTATTTTCTAC
Source organism: Iris macrosiphon (assembly GCA_036927795.1). Lineage (NCBI taxonomy): Eukaryota > Viridiplantae > Streptophyta > Magnoliopsida > Asparagales > Iridaceae > Iris > Iris macrosiphon. The sequence continues at coordinate 122,875,086 of JAYESA010000012.1, read as the reverse complement.
TGCTCACTATTAACAAAATTAAATTTTTACCGAACTCGGTTCATCCTTCTGGTTAACGAAAAAAGACATAAAATTCTGACTGGATGACAAAATATCAGTCAATCAAACTACTAAGCGTATCATTTTTTTCTATTTATAAATAGCAAAAATTTGGAACAGTAGATCTAAAAGACATACAGTACGTGCAAAGTTCCGAATGTTATACTGAATATCTTATAATAAATAAAAAATTCAAATTTTGCAGTGTCCTCTCCTCACAGCTATTAAAATGCCTATGCTCCAGAGAGTATGACAGGGTTTTGGTGACTTAGCTTTAATAGCTTTGTGACTTTTTTGGAAACAAGCATTCTCAAGGGCGTCTAAGACAACTTTCAAAATAGAATCTCTAATCTCTACTATTATAATACGACTAATATGGCTTAGAAAAAACGAAATAATAGATCTCTAAATTGTATATATATAATCATTTAAATAAATTTAAAAATTAATAAGAAAATAATGAAATAACTACCTAAATATATCACTCATTATTTTAAAAAAAATTAACCAAACATTTAACTACCTAATATGATATATTTATAACTAAATAATTCTAACTCAAATAGTTAAGATTGGAGATATTCTACCGGATTGATTGAATTCAATTCCTATAAATAATATTTTTATAATAATTTCATATTTAATTATTATTATTTTATTTCTTTTACGTACGTGTAATGCACGTGCACATTACTAGCACATAATGTAACAAAAAAATTAAGAAACTTAAAAAAAAAAAAAATTACAACCACCATAAATTGGACTAAGGAGCTCTATTATGCAAATTTAACATAATAACCACTACACTACAACTATTTTATGTTAAAGAGCAGTACATGATATGTATTAATTCTATTTTAAATATAATTATATTAGTGTCATTTTAATCTTGGAGTCCTGGACGATCGCTAGCCTGTCCTGGCCAGGGCCGTCCCTTTTTCTGCTCCATTTTTTGGATACAGCATTTGAAACCAAAGAAAAAAGTTTGCTTTCAAAAGATGATGCACAATTAAGCCGAAATAGCACCTAAACCATCCAAGAAATCCTTCATTCAATAGCCCACTAGCTTAATCACCTTTCATTTGGATGCTCCTTGTCAGTGGTAGATGAATCGCTGTAAACTCTTGGCCATATACGCACTTTGTAAGCCATCTCTTGCTTATAGACATTTAGGTGCAAGGATTAGTGAACTCGGCTGGCTATTGCGGTCAGAGAGGAGGGAGGGAGAACTTCTAGTCGAACGATTTCGGAATCAAATTGCAAATCAAATTGCAATCAAATCGCAAGAGATGTGTGGATGTGGGTGTGAAATTGTGAGATAGTTGACCCAAAAGGTATACAACACAGAAAGTCTCGTTCGTTACGCCAAATATCTCAAAATAAAAAAAATTTATTTAAGTTGCATCCCACTTTATTTACTCATATTTAAGGTGTACATCTCACATAATTACCATAATGTATGACATTTCTCACTTTTGACGAAAACCGTCTTCAACTAATAGTTGACCAAAAAATTTTGACAAAAATACCTCCTTCATACACGTCAGAGAAGGAAGGAGGAATGACTGAAAAAAGAGAAAGAATGTTTCGACCAAAAATTAACGTATGAGGTACACCTTAAATATGGATAAATAAAACAGTTGACTGTTAGTTTTCGTTAAAAGTTGAGGTGTCATACATTATAATAATCGTATAAGATGCACCTTGAATATGGATAAATAAAGTAGAATACAACTCAAATTTCTCAAAAAAAATTAAAAAAAATCTATTGTAAATTAAGAATTGTGAAAAGAAAAAAGAAAAAACCAAACATTCCCATGAAATGCTCAGCATAGACAATAATTCTGCATTAACATGTCGGACCCACCACGCATCTTCATTATTCTCCTCCACTTAATGTCTCCAGGAACAAGTAAGAGTGTTCCAGATGTCACTACATACACTTATTCTCAGACCATCAAGTGGAAGAGAATGAAAAGTACATGGTGAACCCCGGTTCGCTGAATAATTTATCTACAGCAACAAATTCAACTTCTTACATCATTCTAAAATGCTTTCCTTCCTTTCCGGCTCGGAGCAACAAAATGCAGAAAAAGGAAAATCACACATTAAAAAAACAAAAAAATTGAATATGCATCCAAACAATGGAATCAACATATTTCTCCATTTTTTTTTTACAGATACAGAGTGAAGAAAGAGGCTTTACTTCCAGGGTCTTAGACATGTTAACTTCATCTTATATAAGACAAAACCACACCACCATAATATACATGATAAAGGAAGTAGGCTCGGACAATCTCCCACCCCTTTGAATTGCTAACCCATTGCGTACTTCTGAGTCCAGGTCCTTGCTGTAGTCTCGTACTTGTTCCTATCAGTCTTGTACATATGAGCAATCTCTGGAACCAAGGGGTCATCTGGGTTTGGGTCGGTTAACAGGGAACAGATAGACAGCAGGACCTGGAAGCGGAAACAGAAAAGCCTTCTCATTTGCTAAACCAAACATACTTAAGATTTTTAACTTGAATAGGCTCTAATAATATGAACAAGTTGTATTGGCCTACAAGTAAATTAGACCAACCTGACCCACTCCAGACAAACACCAGACCTAACCTAGCAATTAGACACAAAGTGTGGTATCTACGACATTGAATAATCTTAGATGTGGTAGCAGAAGTGATCTGGCATGAACATAGCTAGGGTCTCATTGAAAAATACTAGAATCAGCAACATTATGTCCGTGTGACCTCCATTTGATAAACAACAACAAAGCTGCCAAATTAACCTCCATTTTAGAAAAAAGTATCAATTTGTGTGCAATTCTGATCGAATAAAATCCAGAAAAGGTAAATGAACTGTGCCTTGGAGATGGTTAATGCAGGGCTCCACTGCTCCTTCAAGATGTCAAGGCAAATGCTTCCGTTGCTGTTAATGTTGGGATGAAAGACTTTTGTCCTGAATGCTACCTGCAAAACCCTTCAAGGGTTAGAAATAAGCACACCTAACATTTATATACTTGGGATATCAAAGCAGAGAAGTCGAAACCTAACAAAAAGAAGTAAATCAGAAGTGTCACGAAAGACTCGGAAGGGAAACGAAACGGAATGTACCGAATTTTTAGCACGTACAACCATCAAACAAGATGCCAGAGCAGGGCTCGACGAAACAGAAAGTATCATGTCCTTCCTTGAAGTCTTATTATTATATTAACATAAGCGTTGAACACCAACAACTAGCTCATACATGCAAACACAACAAATCAAACCAAAGAAAGACAACATTTATAGATACACTTTCCCTGCTGCTAAGGGAGAGCAAGAAACGAAAATAATGTTTTTTCACCAACGCCCCCTTTTTTTTGCAGGTACTAAGAGTCCTCTCACAACCAACCATCAGACATCATCATCTAGGTCTTAACGGTATCAACAATGAGAATAAACAACCAAATGGAAACAACAACTAACTATCGTTGTGGTCACCACTTAGGTCACGAACCGCAAGCAAGACTATTTGAAGCAAACAGTTGCATGTCCACTACGAGATTAGATATAATGTCCAGGTTAGCTCATCACACCTAAACGAACTGAGAGCAGCTTTAAACTTACTAAGACGAATAAGTTGCCAGACTAGAGTCGGGCTTTCTTTTATGGATATCTAACTCCTTGCTGACCTCACTTACCTCGCTTAGTTAATCTTTTATTTCAATTTTCCCTATCAAAGTCTAAAAGAAGGGAACTTTCGTAATAGTTGTTAGCCTTGTCCACTAAATTCACATTGACACAATACTAGCCGTAGAGTTCACATTTCACTAATGAAAGCCCTACTAAAACTCTAATCCCAGGGTCCAGAATCTAGCTTAATCAATTAATCAGTGGGTTGGCTTCAATCATAAGCTTCTTGCTACAACTTATCTGGGTGCTCCATGGTTCAAAGGACAGTTGAGCATGCTTTCTTTCCACTGGACGAGAGTTCCTTTTTATTTGAAAGCCAAAAGAGAAGCAAGGAGAAAAAGGAAACATTCTAAAGTTTATGTGCATCACATTAGGGATCAGCTAAACAAGGCTACTTCAGAGCATGATTTCACCTTCAGGGCATGATTTCAGCTGGCTCCACACTAAGCATATACATAGACATGGATTCTCTTTAGGGTTTTATTTAAACAATAATATTTATTGACAAGTGAGTGTCATCTTATTAAGCAGGGATTCAAAACCAATTACGCAATCGAATCATGTGATCTGCCAAGAGTGTGTCCTGATCAACAGTAGATACTCCAAAGATATATCCCATTTAGAAGGAAATTCGGATACAACCATGAATAGTGGAAATATGAGGGACACCGTGGAGGCATCAATAGTTGCTTCCACTGGTAGACAACTGAAAGTAGCAAAACCTTAGCCTAGTTTTCTCGTTCCAGTACTCATAAAGAGAGAGAGAGAGAGAGAGAGAGAGAGAGACTAAAGACATAAGTTGCTAGACTTTATAGGTGAAGCACCATTACCAGCAGGGCTTAATAAATGATTTCATGTTCTTTAGCTGAACCCGTGTCATTCTGACGTAGAGACCTACACTGTCTACCTTTGTTTCTCATATTCATACAAGCAACTAGATTTTATCAATTACCTCTAATCTATCAGCATTTGGGGAAGATGGAATTCTGCACATCCTTCATATGTAGTTCCGTTCTGAGTTATGCAAGTAATAAATCTTAAACATTTGAACTATTCCCGCAAACAATATAATGTAGTTAAAGCCATATGTAGTCCAAAAGTTGAGACCTACTGAGTCTGCTCACAATTTTTTCATATGTTACCATAGTTAGACAATAAACTAGATTTTAGATCTGACACTTCTAGTATAACTAAAAAAAATTCACAAGAAATCACTTACCTAGTTACATCTAATATGTTCTCCATTTCTAGAAGAGAAAAAAAACATAAATCATTATTCAGATGTTCTGTTCTAGATGCTGCAAGTAAACACTAAATATTTGAGCAATTTTCCATCAATAATACAATTATGTCCCAGAAAACTAATACAAATATTTGCACTCACAATGTCAGCAATACATTTAGGTGCAACACTTCATTGAGTTTCCCAATCTACACTGCTAACCAAGGAAGAGTCAGGATAAAAAGCATGTGCCTGTGCACATATGTAGGTAGTACTGCCAATGACGGATGTATACAATTGGGTATTGGGGCATGTGTCTTCATAACTTATTTGGAAAATCCACATATGGTAGGGAGTATGTTTTGTTGAATTGTTGTCTTGTGTCCCAGCCAAATTTAACAAAAATCAAGTGGGTCCTCGTGTTAACAGAAAGAATATTTTGTATATTTTTCCATTCACATTTCTTTCGAACTGGGCCCCACCCATGCTATTCAAATTTTTTTTTCTCACTTTCCTTCCCAACCGGATCCAACCATGCTATATGAAAATCTAAATAGTATTCCGTACATAATTCTTTTCTTCTCTTTCATTTTCCAACCGGACCTTTCCATTTTCTAATATTTAAAAACTAAACTAATTTTTTTTTTCTAAATGTCAAAGCCAGTACCAATCTATTCTTAAAAATCCTAACAAAAACTCTTCTTCCTCTTTCTGGATCCTCCTCTAAGAAACTAAGAAATGCAAATCAAATTTCATGGTGAGTTCATGTCTTCATATTGTTAGAATTTACTCCACCACCGAATTTGATTTGCATTCCGTGTAGTTGGATTCAAGAAAGTGGAAGGAGGTTTTTTGTCAGGATTTATAAGAACAAGGAAATGGCATTGGGTTAGGTTTTAAATATTAGGAAATGAAAGAAAAGTGATGCATTTGTTTGGAAATTAAATGGAGGAAAATTTGTACACAAATATTCTTTAGGTTTTCATATAGCATGGGTGAGACCCGGTAGGGAAGGAAAGAGGAGAAAGAAATGAATAGTATGGGTGAAGTTCAGTTGAAAAGAAAAGAAAGGAGATAAAAAATTTAACAACATAGGTCAGGCCCAGTTGAAAAGAAACATAAAAGCGAAAAAAATTGTATACGAAGTACTCTTTCGGTTTTCATTTAACATGGGGACCACTTGGTTTTTATTAAACTCGACGGGGCACAACATAACAGCTCAACATAACATGCTCCCTAATATATGTGGATTTTCCAAAAAGTTATGGAGACACATGGCCACATACCCAATTGTAGGGGTGAGCACTGTATGATTTCAAACAGCAAACCAAACCGAAAAAAATCAAACTAGGCTCTCTGATTCGTTTTTTCACATTTAGGTTCAGTTTGCAGTTTTGATTTTGGAAAAATCCAGTTATAAGGTTTGGTTTACGGTTTGGGCATATTTTAAACCGAACTTGTTATTTACAAGTTTGCCACCACATTTATGATGAAACATAACCCTAAACATTTTCTTCCCTTCATCCCTCTTCCTCGACTACCCATTTCTCTCTAATATTTCTCACATAAAGTCTCTCAGCCCATTCTCTCATACACACAAAAAGTTTCTCTCCGCAAAAGTAAGTCTGAAGCTTCTTTTTCTTATAAGTTTGAAGCAACTTTTTCTTAGCATGAAGTTTTTCTTTCCAACAGCTAGTGTCACCTATCGCTTCTCTATCTTCATCTCCCTGAAAAGAGTAACTCTCCGTCACTAGATTCCAAATTTTCAAATTTTCGAGACGGAAGAGATCAATTATTGTGTTGCAAAAATATGGAGCTCTTTTCCGCAAAAGTTGCGATTATGTAATTTGTAACTACATTTGCTGTGCAATTTGTGAAGGAAACTCCTTGTAAATATGTTTATTGTTTTGAGAAAGTATGTTATTTTCCTCTCTTCTTCTTGAGATAAAGACCTCAAATTGTATGAAAGTGCTCCAGCTTTGTGTAATTTGCTTTTGTTACTGTTTAGTGCAACTTTGATAGAAGCACATTGTTTTACACTTTTACTACCTATGAACTAGGAAAGTTGTTGACGAGTATAGTAGTACAGTTTTTTTTGACGAATTCTGGCTCAATGCATGAGTGACGATATTTTGATCACTTTTATGAACTTAGTTTTGAATTAAACTGCTGGTATGAGCTAGGAAATTTGTTGTAGGGAAGCAAACTCCTTGTAAATATGTTTATTGTTACTACATTTGCTGTATTATTTGTAAGTACATTTGCTGTGTAATTTGTAAAGGAAACTCCTTGTAAATATGTTTATTGTTTTGAGTAAGTATGTTATTTTCCTCTCTTTTTCTTGAGATGAAGACCTCAAATTGTATGAAAGTAAGTGCTCCATCTTTGTGTAATTTGCTTTTGTAACTGTTTAGTGCAACTTTGATAGAAGCGCATTTTTTACTACCTATGAACTGGGAAATTTGTTGAGTATAGTAGTACAATTTTTTTGACAAATTCTGGCTCAATGCATGAGCGACGATATTTTGATCACTTTTATGAACTTAGTTTTGAATCAAACTACTACTATGAGCTAGGAAATTTGTTGTAGGGAAGTGGTAAACAACTACTGGCCCAACCCAAAACAAGCCCACCAACCGCAAAAATCGAACCAACCGGACTTTTAATGCGGTTGGGTGGTTTAGCTCGGTATTTGTTTACCTCCAGTCCGGTTCGATTCGGTTTTCACTTAGCTGCGGTTCAGTGTTGTTTTGAATTTTTGTGGTTCGGTTTAACTGAATAAACCGAATGCTCTTTGTTGTTGATGGTGGAGAATAAGTAAAAAGACAAGGTTTCTCTTACTAGTGATAATAATAAAAAACACATCCACACATTCATAGGGAATGTAGGCAACTGAAGCACAGGAACCTACGTTGTACGGACACAGATTCAACACATGTTTCAGACACGTATTAGGCACATATTTTGGTGTGTCCTAGCGTATTTTGGAGTTTCAGGGGATTGTCCGATACATGTTTGACACGAGAAGGCATGAATTTTGGATTGGTCATGCTTCTTAGGCAAGACCAGAATTCCAGCGTAAAGGACTTGTACAAAAACAATGCCACAAGTTGTGAACAGGAGCATGGCTGGATATTTACAGCTCTATGGGTAGAATTGCGCTTTGGTCTAGTAGTGACTTCTCCCTGCTGATCTGCTGCTTTTATTGCTCTTGTTTCTCTCCATCCGTCAAGAGTGAACACCTAGCTTTTAAACGCCCACTTCTCTGCTTGCTTAGCAGTGCCTAGCTAGGCGGTTTATATGAGGCTCTCAAGATAAAAGATGTAATTATGATAACAAGCAAGGATTTCAAGGAGTAAAAGAAAACTAGAGAAAATAAGATAATGCATGTAGCCCACACTAGCAATCTTATACAGATGGACCAATAACTATCATACGGTAGGCAATAATTGTATTACTGAGTGTCAGTGGGGCTTGGTAAGAAAAACAAACATAAAATCAATAAATAAAAACATAACATCTCAAATTAAAAAGCCATTGATCTATATACTACCTTAAAAAGAAGACAACACAGTTGTCAGGATCATCTACAATTACAAACAAATTTTCTGCAGGCCTCAACATGTTACTCTAATAGTTGCACAATCACATAGTGCCAGGATCATCCATAATTACAAACAAATTCTTCTCCACGTGTTTCAAGTTTTCATCCTATGTTGCATAGGCATAGGAAAATGGTGTCTGAACCTGTGTCGCACGTATGTGTCCGTATTCGAGCGACATAGGGGACTACATATGTCAATTAAAATGATGTGTTGTATCCTTAACTGTATTTTGTGTAGAACTGGCTAATGTCCTGCTGAAACATGTAAATAGTAGCTTGCTCGCTGCCAATGAGATATCATTCTACTTAATGAAGGCTAGCTCCAACTACATTAAGGCTTGATTGGTATTGCTGCAGCTTTCTGAAAAGCAGAAACAGATTTTGAGAGAATAATCCCATGCTTTCAATAGCTCCCCAAAAGATGAACTAGCTTTCAAGCAAATGTAAAAGTTGTTTGGTCCCAAAAGATGAACTAGCTTTCAAGAAAATGCAAAAATTGTTACCAAACAACTTTTGCTACTGCTTTTCAAAAAATAAGCATCAGCAGTCCTGAAAAGGTGTACTAAATTCAGCCTATGAATTGCCAAAACAGTTGCTTAAGGAAAAACTGGAAAAGTCGAACATATCCAAAGGTAGCACCCAAGAATGCAAGCATCAAAACAAAGGAAAAACAGCAAGCTGTATCGCTACTACTTGGCAGATACTGAAACAATATACAACAAAAATCAAAACAAAAATCATATGAACCAATATACAATATAAATCAAAACAAAAATCATATGAAACCATCTCGAACACATTATCATTATTGTCCCTATCTCCATCATAATAGACATATCAAGAACATAATTATTATAATAGTCATCGAAACAATCTGGCACTGCATCTGCATCAAAGCAGAGCAAAAACCATCTCACCTTTTCCCTACTAATTAGTACCGGATACCAGAACAAAAGGAAGGAAAGAAATCATTTGAAACTATCTGGAATATATTATAGTCCCTACCTCCATCATAATGGTGACATTGATAACATTTGTCAGCTCATAACAGTCATTGAACCAACGAACTATATTTAATATCATAATACCTTTTAGTAGATAAAAGAGTCGAAGAAAGACTAAAATTATGTGGAAGCAATAGAGATAAAGGTTAGCAATAATCCTTGCAAAGGAAAAGAACTAGTTATGCTAAAAGTAATATGTTATAATTTACCTTAGGTGGCTTAAATGGATAATCCGGGGGGAAGTGGATGGTAACTAGAAAGACTCCCCCTGCGTAAGGACTGTCCGGGGGACCCATTATTGTTGCTTGCCAATGGAACATGTCTTCGGCAACAGGGCCTGTAAAACACCAATCAGGCAAACTTATCAGTAAAACACTGTTCAACTGTAAACTTAGTAGGCAAGGAGGAGAAATGGCATGTGAGACATAGTACTAAATCCTGAAAGCAATTATAGTACTAAATCCTGAAAGAATTGATAATTCCTACTTACTAACATGTGATTGATTGCCATCATCCACATTGTTAGTAATCAAAAAAACATTAGACCCGCATAGACAATATGTTCAGTGGGAGACTCTTCCTCCATCCATCCCCCACTCTCCCTCTCCCCTACATGAGATATAACCCTACCTCCCATCTACCATCCATGTCCCTCTCACATACCACAGTGCAATTTCATGCATAGTTGGAGGCATACATGTCAGATAGAGATAGTACAACACCACTGAAAGATTAACAATCTATCTGCTGCATGGTCGTATTCCATCAGTTAGTAATTAAACGTTTTCTCATCCCTCCAACAATATGGTCAGCGAGACAGTGACAGACTCTCTCTCCCCTCCTTGATCCCTGTCACATACACATACGCATACACCCACACCAATGTCTTAAAAGGCACGAGGCACAATCGGGGTGTTGGGTCCCCTGGAGCATGGGCATGAAACAAGCGGCAAAGGGTGGACTTCAGTGAAGCAAGGCACATATCTTTTTGAGATTTTGATAATATAGCTTCAAGTAACAAACTCATATTATGTCTAATCAATTCATAACATCATTAAAATAGTAAAAATGTGGTTACAAAAAGTGGGGTAGATAACGACTAAAGCTTAACCATCTCGGAACTCAAAACAAACTATCAAAAGTTCACAAGAATAAAAAAAATGACAATCCTAAAAATCATCATAATCAGTATTATCATCTCGATGACCAACACTACCAACATATTTCTATCATTACTCATCATCAACAACCTCCAATCGAAAATCTTTTAATTACAATAGAAATATTAGTTAAATTATTATATAAACACTAAAATACTAAAACATATATATTACATAAAAAACAGTAGGTTAATGAGCCCCATACGCTTCATATACGCATTAGAAGTAGGCACGAGGTGCATGTGTTAAACAAGGCGTGAGGAGCAGGAGGCGAGGGCCTAGGTGAGTTACTCTTGCTTCACAGAAAAAGAGGCACATTGTCAAAACGAACCATATTTTTAATTGGATTGTAACTAAATCTACCTTGCATGTGACAGTGACGCCAACAAATGAGGGATGTGCAGTGTTCTAAAATTCTCTATGCGGAGGAGGGACACCTGCGTCTAGGCTGCCTCGTTGCCGTCTAGGTGCCGAACAGTTTTTTTTTCCTTCTTCTCCCTTGTAACAACTTATATAGTGTTATATCATAATAAAACACACTTAACAAAAAAAACCATCAACAGGTATTCTATCATTATCTTGAAGACATTATCAACATTATTTTACAATGAAATACACTTAATAAAAAAAATCAATATATCCATAATACAATTTGAAATTTCAATGTTCTAAATTCAAATCCAAACAACATATCCACAATATAACTAAGCATCAAAAGAAATTGAAAAATTAAAAAAAAATCTAAACAGCCGAACAGGACCACCTAGGTGCCAAATAGGGCTGAACAAACGCACAAACCTGCCGAACAGGAGGTTTTCAGTTCGGCCTAGTGCCGCCTAGTGCCTAGGTGGCCGCCTAAGCCAATTTTTAGTAACACTAGGGATGTGTAAAGCTCATTATATACATGAGAGGTGTAATCCTTCCATATACATGTGAGTCAACCATATATATATGAGAGGTGTAATCCTTCCAAGCATCTTCCAATTTGTCTATCTCGTAGCCATCTAAACGATCCCTATTTCCCAAGCCCACGGTCATCTCTCCGTCAAAGTTGAGGGAGGAGAACCTGACTGAAGTAAACCATTAAGGTGAGCTGGTCGGATGGCCCAACATTTTGATCAGCTTGCATCCCAAATGGACCATCAGCATATGATCCAGACCCACAGGCCGCGTTTGGTTTGGTCAAATGTGAGGAAAGGGAAAGGAAAATGAAAGTGTTCCATGTAGAAACGGGATCCCGTTTACATAGTATACTTCCCCTCACTTCCATTGGAATTTCTCTTCCACATAGGCCCAGGCGGCTTATTTATTCATTACTTTTATTTTTCCATCTAATCCTCCAAAATCTCCAACATTGCCAGCTAAACTCAACATAAAATTCAAAATGTTCACATCAAACGCACTAAAATCCCTATTTTAAAGCCAGATCGATCCAGATCTATGAACTAAACCAATAGTCCCGATGAAATTTTCTTCGGAAAAAAAAAAGAGAGGAGATAGATTACCGGCGCTGCAGGAAGTCGGCGGATCCTTCTGCAGATCCTTCAACTCCTTCAAGATCCGCTTCGACGCCATCGCCCAACAAAACACGCACGATCCCCTTTCCCAAAAAACACTCAGAAAGAAGAAGAAGAAGAAGAAGAAGAAGAAGAATTATTATTCTAGAGAGAGAGAAAGAATAAGAAAGAAAACCTTGGTATTCCTGGATCCTCCTCTTCTCCTCCCCCAATAAATTGAAGAAGAAGACGACGAAGAGAGAATAGAGGAACGGATGATTTCTTATATGTACAATTATTATTATTACTAGTATATATGCACGTGCTTTGCATGTATATTGGAGTGAATGACGTTGATGAATTAGTTTATTTCTACTGCTTTTAATTATATAGGTTAATGGTTCAACCCTTCGAATTCTGTGGTAACAATTTAAAAGACTTAGCAAGTAGCATGAACCCTTTGATTTCCATAAATGGTTGTCATTATTGCATCTCTTAAATGGTTGTCAGTAGAATTTATTGTAGGTATTCTTTTTAATTACTAAATATATTGAAGGGTATTTTTGGAACGAAAATTTTTCACGGTGAAGCCTAGTTTTGGCATTATATAGAGGAGATTATTATTATTATTAATGGTATATATGCACGTGTGATGTATGAAGTTTAATTAAATTTTTTTTTATGTACTAGAATGATAAATAGGCAATTGTAAACTACAATTTTTTTAATAATTTTATACGTAATTACATAGTTGTCCTGATTAAACTTAATTAGCAATTATAATTAGTAAAGTTAGGTGAAAGTATATTAAGAATAAAATCTTTACACTGAAATCAATTTTTCTTATTATATAGTAGTAGATATTATTATTATTATTATTATTATTATTATTATTATTATTATTATGAAAATGAGGGTCTATATATATCCGTAATTAATTAAAAAATATTAAAAAATATTATTTCAATATATATATATATATATATATATATATATATATATATATATATATATATATATATATATATATATATACCCCCTCATTTTCTAAGTGTGCAATTTTTCAGTTCTAATTTTTAAGTGTGCCCTTTCATTTCATGTTGTACTCCTACTTATCAACGATCACTTAGTGACATTACAAAAAATTTTAATATTTCGCTCAAAAAGCTTGCAAATAAGTCTACCTCTGAGGATTGGTATCAGAGCCAAAGATCGATATGATCGAAGATGAAGGGTTGAAAAAGACTCTATTAAAGATCATGATCAATTCTAATTATGAATCTGATTCATCAAGTGATGAGTCTTTGGATTATACTCTTGAATGTGGTACTGATTGTGATTGCAAAGTATGTATCATTAACAGCAAAGTTGATTATTACAAATCTATTATTGAAATGAATGGTCTTTCAATTAATGTATTGACCAGTCAAGATAAAAAAAAATTCTTAAGTCACTATTGACTAATGAAATTAGCCAAAATGTGAAAGCAAAAATTATTGAAATTTTGCATGATGATACTAAAGAAACTTCTTCTAGTTTCACCCCTTATACCATGACAGAATTTTTTTTAATTATATATATATATATATATATATATATATATATATATATGATATTAATATATATATATATATATATATATATATATATATATATATATATATATATATATATATATATATATATATTAATATCATATATATATATATATATATATATATATATATATATATATATATATATATATATATATATATATATATATTGAAATAATATTCTTATAATTAATTAATTAAAAAATATATCCGTAATATATATATATATATATATATATATATATATATATATATATATATATATATATATATATATATATATATCCGTAATTAATTAAAAAATTATATATATATATATATATATGTATATACAAGGTTTGAGAAACCAAAATAATGGTGTCATTTCTTATTCCAATTACACTTATGGAAATTTAATCAACAAGTATATTGAAGAAGGTCTAGCTTTATGTAATGACTTAAAGCTAAGACATCAACTAAAATCTCTGAGAATCTCTGAGAAGAGACAACTAGGAGAATTCTGTGACCAGTTTGCAATGGATACTTTCAAATCTCTTAATATAAAGGGGAAGAAGAAAGTAAAAGAATATAAGGATTTTAAGAGACCTTATAAAAGGAAAAAAATATATCCTTTAAAAAGGCAAGATAATTCGATGGAATAAAATTAATTTCCCAAAATAATGGATGTAAACCTCCTGATTTTCAAGAATTTTTAAATTTGGATTTTTCATAATTTTCTGGAATTTTCTGGAATTTTTCTGTAATTAAATTCAGGTGTTTTAATTATTAAATGATTTTTAAATAAAAATAAATAATATTAAAATATTATGAAAATAATATTTTATGGTGTAAAATGAAAAACTAGACATAGGATAATTTTTCGGAAATTTATTGGACCCCGGATGGATTTTTAAAGTCTTAAAAACTATTGATTTAAATAAACCAAATTAAACCAAAATAAAACCTGGTTTAATTAAACCAATATAAAACCGAACCGGACCGGCCGGTCTACCCGAACCGGACCGCTCAGCTAGCTGGTCGGATCCGGGTCAGACCCGACCAGCTTGGACCCGCCCGACCCGCATTGTTTTGGATCGGGCCGGATCCATAACAGACCCGACCCGACCCGTTGAAACCCGACCCGCTCTCATTCTTCTCCAAACGCTCAGCCGCCCGACGGTTCTCCTTCCCTCCGCCGGCCGACCCACCGCCCGCTCGCCTCCCCGCGCCGCCTCGCCTCCGAAACGGCCGCCAGCCCCTCCTCTTCCTCTCCCCCGCACCGGCCGTCCCTCCACCTTCTTCTCCGGCTATATAAACCCTTCACCGGAGCCCCATTTTTCCCCTCCAGCCGCCCTCGACCGCCCCTGCCCCTCCGGCGACGCCGCCACCGCCTCACTGCCCTCGCCTCCAGCTTAGTCTCCTCAGCACCCTCGCCGCGCCGGCCACCCCGACCACAGCCTCCCTCTCTCGAGCAGAACCCGAGCCCATCTCCTCCCCCACTGCCCGCCTCCGGCCAGCGCCGCCTCGCCGCCAGACTCCGCCGAGCCGCTCGCCTCCGCCGTGCTCAGCCAACTCCGGCGACACCCCGGTGATCAGAAGCTTCGGACACGGACACAGGAGCCTCTGACCCAGAGCCCTAAACCTAACCCTAAGGCGGACACGTGTCGGACACGAGAAACGCAGTTTCTCGGAGCCCTGTTCAGGTACTCGTATCTCACTCCTCGCTGTCCCGTTTCCATTTCAGTCAGTTGCATCGCGTAGCCTGCATGACCCCCTCGGTGCCCGTGCAACCCGCTCGGCGCATCGCGTCTTGTGGTGATCGTGAACCGCGATCCAAAAACAGGAAAACTAACGCCCTATTTCACCCCAGAACTGAGTACGCCCCGCCAAATGGGATAAATTGGTCGCGTGCGGTCTTCACAGATATGTGCGCGTCGTTGATACGAACGTGCGG
The DNA here is from genome assembly GCA_036927795.1 of Iris macrosiphon. NCBI lineage: Eukaryota > Viridiplantae > Streptophyta > Magnoliopsida > Asparagales > Iridaceae > Iris > Iris macrosiphon. Next base: position 122,859,362 of record JAYESA010000012.1, on the reverse strand, counting down.
GATTTCGCAGAAGCTGATTCGGATGTGCGTGCACACCGGAATCAACGCATATCCGCGGACACCGCCCTATATTCGTCCTTTCTGGTTCTCGCTGTAACTTAGTGTACACACGTCGGATCGAGACGAAACTTACGCCATCGGACTCGTAGCAATACGCTGGTCCTGTGAGCCAAGTTTGGTTCGATTCTGAGAACATTGACAAAATCGCGTGTCGTGGGCCCCACAGGCTCCACTTGACAGGCGATTTTGTGATCGGCTCATCGGAATCCAATTCTGGAAGTTCCGTTGGGTTCGTATTATCGTTCCTGACCTGTTGACACTAAGTTGGACTGATTTGGAGATCTTTGACTCTGACGTATTTTTCGGTGCAAAGCGGCCCACATTTGGACCCCGTTTTGCCCCGAAATATCATTTTTGCCCTTGTCTCCAAATTGGACTCAATGACAGGCATTTCTAGCTAATTAATATTTTCTGGGTCTGATGGTGATGTCTATTTCAGCAACCGGAGTACTGCCTGAAATCCCAGTTGAAGCCAGAGCTACAATTGGAGCCGGAAACCCAGGCAAGTGTACCTTGCCATAAATTGCAGTATATTGATTCATTTTGTTCGCTTGATTTATTTTCTGTGACTGTTGTACATGCTCAACCCTAGGGCCGTGTGACTTGCTTAGCGTCCGATTATAGTCGGGTGCCAACACCGTACGCAGGGTTGTGTAACGTCACCTAGAGATGGATATCGTGGCATTTACATTCTCGTACTTGCTATATCAAGTACATTATACCCAGGACACCTGACACAAATCATAAGACAGAATTTTCCTGAATATTCAAGGTGATTATGTATAGGATACAGGATTATGACATCTTTACATGCTTATATTTTATTCTGACTTATTGCATTAGTTGATCTTGCGTGACATGAACATTATGAAACTGTGACGTGAGATTACATTGGATGGGGAGAGATATACCATACAAAAGATTGAATATATATATATAATAACTTAATGGATGTGCTTTAGACTCTGACACAGAGCTTTGGTACCGTACTGGCCATTCGAGAAAATACTGCTATGGTTTCTTCGACACTGATCCTGTAGTAGTCTCAGCCTGAGTATGTCTATAACTCTCACTTGCATATCACTTAGCTGGTTATTTATTTACCCTATCTGTTTTATTTATTTCCTGCACTGCATTATTATGGCTTGAGCTTTCTTGTACCTTGCTATGTCCCCTGAGGACCTGGATCCGGATTATGTCCCCAGGATTTGCAGACGAGGTTTATCCAGAGGTATACGGAACAAGTGCACTTCACAGAACAGTACCAGTACCTGAGGACAAGGTGACAGCTGAGGACTTCTCCTGAACATCTGCCTCTTCCATGCTCAGTTTTATGGCTATTAAACTCTATATTTCCTGTTTTAATGAACTTTTGTAAACAGACTTAATATCGGGTTGTTCCCCGAATTTATTTACTTTGACTGGTTGTTGTTTAATATTTCTTTTGCTGATATTGCTATTTTTATTCTGTGGATGAGATTAGTAAACCCTGACTATTGTAATACAGCTTAAGTACGCCCCGATGGATCCATTAAATTGGGTTTGTCCATCGGTGTGTGCTGCTGGCCATTGCCATGTGTCCAGTCCCTCGATATTTTTGGATTGGGGCATGACATGGTTTTTATGGTGGCCCATGCAGGTCAACGACTAAATTATTCGGTTTTAACTTAGGGACCGAACAGGCCTGCACTAAGATAAGATAAGTTTTAGGATCTCATCCACTTGCTTGGATCATTTTTGATATCTATATCGTATTCGAACTAATTTTTGACTTGCATCTTGCCTTGATTCCTGTACGCCTCTTATAGTTTATTTTGATGTAGAGTAATGGATTCACAAGTAAACGACGAAACTCCAGCAAGAACACCAATAGGTGCTGAAGTCACCTACGGAGAAGATGAAGTGACGCTATTGAGTGGGGATCCCTCTACTCACCGAAGCAGCCAAGCAGATCCGCAAGCTTCTAGATTTCGGCGTGATGACATTCCACCTCCTCCGTAGTTCGTTCCACCGATGCCTGTATTCCCACAAGGGCAGCCTATTGACGGGCAACAAATATTCCAAATGATCTACGCAATGATGCAAGCCCAGCAACAAGTCCAACACGAGGCTCAGCGTCGCGAGGCTGATTACTTGAGGAACTGTCTAGTAAATGCAATGGAGCAGGCCAACCTACCAGCTAGACAGCAACCGACGGGCTCTATCACTGATTTCCGCCAACTGAAGCCCCGTACCTTCTCAGGCAAGGAGGAGCCCACAGAAGTTCATGAGTGGCTCACCAACATACAACATCAATTAGAAGCAGCTGAGCTACCAAGGGAACGTTGGATGACTGCCGTCAGAATGCAATTGATGGGCAATGCTCACCACTGGTGGCTATCTGAAGAGAGACGGCTCGGACCAGACCGAGTTACTTGGGAAGAGTTCTTCAGACTCTTTCAAGAGATGTACATTCCGGCTATCGCTTGATCAGAACTTCGGGACAAGTTCAATCGCCTCATTCAGGATACTATGACGGTGGAAGAGTACAACGCCGAGTTCATTCGTCTGAGTCGTTTTGCCCCTACCTTGATCCCAACAGAAGAAGAAAAGGCTGAGAAGTTCTTTGATGGACTAAAATTCGAGCTACAAAGAATGATCGGATCCGTCGTACCTACTTCGTACACTGACGTCCTTGCTGCAGCTCGACGTATGGAGCGTGTCATCAGACGAGAATCCAATCTGAAGAGGCCTTCCACATCAGCACCAGCCAGAGCAACGAATAGAGAAGCTGCCAAGAAACCTCATCTGCATCAAGCACCACAGGGAGCTGCATCCAAATCCCTGACTCTTCCTACTTGTTACTACTACGGCAAGATAGGCCATGTTGAGAAGGAGTGTAGACGTAAATTCGGACTGTGCTTAGGTTGCGGATCCAGACAGCATGCAGTGAGGGATTGCCCTGAACGCAGAGAAGGAGCACCAAGGGCAAACCAACAAGCTCTACCAGCACCAGGAGGACATCAACCAAGGCCACCCTTGGCACTTCAAGCTGCACCCTACCAGCAAGCCCAGGAACAGCAGAGGGCACCACCTCAAGGACGCAGCTAAGCTTTCGCGATGACTGTGGGAGACGCGCAGAACCATGGAGTAGCTAATGCGAGTAAGTTTTTGTAGTTTCGTTTCTAGCATTTCTGTAGTTTGTGCCTGCTAGTTCGTGACCCTAGACTTAACCTGATAATTTTAAACTTGCTAATAATTGATAACCTAGTGTTAACCTGATAATTTTAAACTTGCCAATAATTTAGAATATTTTATAAATGTTAACCTGGTATATTTTTAAAAGAATAACCTGTTTTTCTAAAAACTGTAATTTTCTAAATTTCCTACATTTGGGAAATTGCATAACTTCCATTTCTTATGGAAATTCCATTGCTTAGGGAAATGACTTTCCCTATGTGTTTAAACCCTCAACCTTGATTTTCTGATTCGAATAAATTTTGCAACCGTGTCATCTCTGTTGACCGGTTATTCTTTGATTGCGAGGACGCAATCCTCTTAAGGGGGGTAAATTGTAAACCCCCTGATTTTCAAGAATTTTTAAATTTGGATTTTTCACAATTTTCTGTAATTTTTTGGGATTTTTCTATAATTAAATTCAGGTGTTTTAATTATTAAGTGATTTTTAAATAAAAAAATAATATTAAAATATTATGAAAATAATATTTTATGGTGTAAAATAAAAAACTAGACATAGGGTAATTTTTCGGGAATTTATTGGACCCCAGATGGATTTTTAAAGTCTTAAAAACTATTGATTTAAATAAACCAAATTAAACCAAAATAAAATCCGGTTTAATTAAACCAATATAAAACCGAACCGGACCGGCCGGTCTACCCGAACCGGACCGCTCAGCTAGTGGGTCGGATCCGGGTTAGACCCGACCCGCTTGGACCCGCCCGACCCATATTGTTTTGGATCGGGCCGGATCCATAACAGACCCGACCCGACCCGTTGAAACCCGACCCGCTCTCATTCTTCTCCAAACGCTCAGTCGTCCGACGGTTCTCCTTCCCTCCGCCGGCCGACCCGCCGCCCGCTCGCCTCCCCGTGCCGCCTCGCCTCCAAAACGCCCTCCAGCCCTTCCTCTTCCTCTCCCCCGCACCGGCCGCCCCTCCGCCTTCTTCTCCGGCTATATAAACCCATCACCGGAGCCCCATTTTTCCCCTCCAGCCGCCCTCGACCGCCCCTGCCCCTCCGACGATGCCGCCACCGCCTCACTGCCCTCGCCTCCAGCTCAGTCTCCTCAGCACCCTCGCAGCGCCGGCCACCCCGACCACAGCTTCCCTCTCTCGAGCAGAACCCGAGCCCATCTCCTCCCCCGCTGCCCGCCTCCGGCCAGCGCTGCCTCGCCGCCAGACTCCGCCGAGCCGCTCGCCTCCGCCGTGCTCAGCCAACTCCGACGACATCCCAGTGATCAGAAGCTTCGGACACAGACACAGGAGCCTCTGACCCAGAGCCCTAAACCTAACCCTAGGGCGGACACGTGTTGGACACGAGAAACGCAGTTTTCCGGAGCCCTGTTCAGGTACTCGTATCTTACTCCTCGCTGCCCCGTTTCCATTTCCGTCAGTTGCATCGCGTAGCCTGCATGACCCCCTCGGTGCCCGTGCAACCCGCTTGGCGCATCGCGTCCTGTGGTGATAGTGAACCGCGATCCAAAAACAGGAAAACCAACGCCCTGTTTCACCCCGAAACTGAGTATGCCCTGCCAAACGGGATGACTTGGTCGCGTGCGGTCTTTACAGATACGTGCGCGTCGTTGATACGGACGTACGAAATTTTGCAGAAGCTGATTCGGATGTGCGTGCACACCGAAATCAACGCGTATCCGCGAACACCGCCCTGTATCCGTCCTTTCTGGTTCTCGCTGTAACTTAGTGTACACACGTCGGATCGAGATAAAACTTGCGCTATCGGACTCGTAGCAATACGCTAGTCCTGTCAGCCAAGTTTGGTTCGATTCTCAGAACGTTGACAAAATCACGTGTCGTGGGCCCCACAAGCTCCACTTGACGGGCGATTTTGTGATCGGCTCATCGAAATCCAATTCTGGAAGTTCCATTGGGTTCGTATCATCGTTCCTGACCTGTTGACACTAAGTTGGACTGATTTGGAGACCTTTGACCCTGATGCATTTTTCGGTGCAAAGCGGCCCACATTTGGACCCCGTTTTGCCCCGAAATATCATTTTTGCCCTTGTCTCCAAATTGGACTCAAGGACAGGCGTTTCTAGCTGATTAATATTTTCTGGATCTGATGGTGATGTCTATTTCAGCAACCAGAGTACTGCCTAAAATTCCAGTTGAAGCCAGAGCTACAATTGGAGTCGGAAACCCAGGCAAGTGTACCTTGCCATAAATTGCAGTATATTAATTCATTTTGTTCGCTTGATTTATTTTCTGTGACTGTTGTACATGCTCAACCCTAGGGCCGTGTGACTTGCTTAGCGTCCGATTATAGTCGGGTGCCAACACCGTACGCGGGGTTGTGTAACGTCACCTAGAGATGGGTATCGTGGCATTTACATTCTCATACTTGCTATATCAAGTACATTATACACAGGACACCTGACACAAATCATAAGACAGAATCTTCCTGAATATTCAAGGTGATTCTGTATAGGATACAAGATTATGACATCTTTACATGCTTATATTTTATTCTGACTTATTGCATTAGTTGATCTTGCGTGACATGAACATTATGAAACTGTGACATGAGATTACATTGGGTGGGGAGAGATATACCATACAAAAGGCTGAATATATATATATAATAACTTAATGGATGTGCTTTAGACTCTTACACAGAGCTTTGGTACCGTACTGGCCCTTCGAGAAAATACTGCTATGGTTTCTTCGACACTGATCCTGTAGTAGTCTCAGCCTGAGTATGTCTATAACTCTCACTTGCATATCACTTAGCTGGTTATTTATTTACCCTATCTGTTTCATTTATTTCCTGCACTGCATTATTATGGCTTGAGCTTTCTTGTACCTTGCTATGTCCCGTGAGGACCTGGATCCGGATTATGTCCCCAGGATTTGCAGACGAGGTTTATCCAGAGGTATACGGAACAGGTGCACTTCACGGAACTGTACCAGTACCTGAGGACGAGGTGACAGCTGAGGACTTCTCCTGAACATCTGCCTCTTCCATGCTCAGTTTTATGGCTATTAAACTCTATATTTCCTGTTTTAATGAACTTTTGTAAACAGACTTAATATCGGGTTGTTCCCCGATTTTATTTACTTTGACTGGTTGTTGTTTAATATTTTTTTTGCTGATATTGCTATTTTTATTCTGTTGATGAGATTAGTAAACCCTGACTATTGTAATACAGCTTAAGTACGCCCCGATGGATCCATTAAATTGGATTTATCCATCGGTGTGTGCTGCTGGCCATTGCCACGTATCCAGTCCCTCGATATTTTGGGACTGGGGCGTAACAATGGATTTTAAGTCAATCTGTGTTACCACAACCCATTGTGAACACAGATATTGATCAAATTGTTCAGACTAATGACGGAGAAGTTGAAGTGAGATTTACTCCTCATGATATTTATAGATTATCGATATCAGGACGAAAATATCTACCTTCTATAATAGAGTCAACTTCTTCCAATAAAGAAGAAGTAAATAAAATCAAAATTACAGATGATGCAATAGCACATCCCTTATACAACGAAAAGAGCAAAATAAGTTACACACTTGTAGTAATATTTCTAATACTTTCTGGGATAGGAAACAACATATAGTTTCCCTTTCTTATGAGGAATCCTTTAATAAAAAGGATATTCTGACAAAGGCAAGACCTTGCCAAATAAATCCAGAATATCTTGAATTATGTAAAAAAGAAATCCAAGATTTATTAGATAAGAAATTAATTCGCAAGTCTTACTCCCCATGGAGTTGAACAACATTTTATGTAAATAATAATGCTAAAAAAGAAAGAGGTGTGCCCAGACATGTTATTAATTATAAACCTCTAAATAAGATTTTAAAATGGATTCGATATCCAATTTCTAATAAAAAGAGATCTACTTAATAGAGTAGCTAAAGCAAGGATCTATTCCAAATTAAAAAATATATTATTTCAATATATATATATATATGCTAACTCGGCTCACTGGAAATCTAAATTCATTAATGGTCTTCCTAATCTGTTTGCAGAAAAGGTTAGACAACAAATGCGCAACAATAACAATGGAATCATACAATACAGTGATTTCACTTATGGTAATTTGGTCAATGCTTGCATTGAAGAGGGGTTCTCCCTCTGCAATTGTCACTACCAAGTTCCGAAAATAGGGATATTTTTGACTTTTTATAATATTTAATATTATGGTAGTTATAATTAAGTAATTGCATGATAAGTATATTTAATTTAAATAATTACGTGAGATGTGTAATTAAATATATTATTATATACAGTGTTCATTTATGTTTGAGCTGGTAGACTTGACCTAGAAGCCCAGCCTTTCTGACTTTTAGCCTTTCCTGATTACCTGATTGTTTTCCCGCAGTAGATGAACACCTGTCTGAATTATGGGATTATGTATTTTATTGTTTTATTTAGAATTAAATTATTGGGGTAGTAATTAACTACCGTAAATTTATTTAATTGTTGCGCCCTGCCCTTGCTTCGATATTTGGAGCGCTACCATAGCTTTTGCCTTCCAGCAAATTTTACAATCTTGCCATAGACATGCCCGCCTTCCATTCTGCTATTTTTGCAACTCATAATTATGTTCTCTGTACCTTATTTTTAGCCGCACAAAAATCGTCGCGGACGTTTATTTAATTTCTAAATAAATTCCAACTTTGTATCGTTGTGCGTTCTAATCGAAATTGGAGGCAATCTTGACCTATTTTTTGTGTGACCCAAATTAGGGAAATATTTTGTTATGAGTCTTCTTCACTAATGATATTGATGACCCGACCTGATTTTGGCCCCATGTCCTCCTAATTAATTTTAGAACACAACTTGTATTTTATCCCAAATAAATTTGAGGATACTATTTTGACCGATTCCGTAAATCCTGATTTAATTTCAGTGCCCTGCTATTTGAGCCCATACCAAACATACAGCTCCCCCTGACCCTACAAAACACCGAATCGCCCGCCAAATTTTTATCATTTTATGCATCTGTGCAAATACCCAAATTTAAGGGGGGCTAATTTGTAAATTTGTATTTGGTGTCAACACCCCATTTGTTTAAAACAATGAAGAAGCCCTAATATTTAACTAAGTCTATCACCCTCATCCCCACATGAAGAATCCCTCATGTTAAATCTAGGCCATCCATTAAAAGGGGCTCATCACAACCCTTCATTCCCACACCCTCTCCCTATTTAAAGTCACCTCACCCACACTCTTCCCTAGGAAAGCCCTAATCCCCAAAAACCTAGGTTTTCCCACCTCCTCACAAGCCCCCATCTCCCATACTCAACCGTAGCTTTTCTCCTCCTCTTCTTCATTTTCATTTTTCTTCTTCCCTTCTTCTTCTCTTTTCTTCTTCTTCTTCTCCTTCCTTTCATCTTCACCTCCTTCTTTTTTTTTTGAATTTAAAGTAGAGGGGGGAAAATCCAACCCCTCCACTGTGCAACTTCCCGACCTCTGGCCCTCATCCCGGCGGCGTGCTCCAACCACACTCCGGCCAACTCCCACTTCCCTGCATCCTCCCTCCGTTCGAGCTCACCCCGGCCCAGCTGCTGCCCCCTCCGGTGCACGACTGCGGCGGCTCTTCCATCAACTCTGGCTTGGGCCAGCCAACTCAGCCCCCTCGATCCGACCTCAACTGCATCTCCCTCATCCTCCTAGCTTCCCGCCGGCCCGGCTCTTCCCACTGCCAACCTCCTGACCATCTCCCCTAGCTGTCCACCCGACCAGGCCCCGACCACAGCCGGCCTGCTGCTCCGGTTAGCCAAGCCCCTGACCCCGCTCTTCCCCACTCTACAACTCACCCCGACCCGGCCGTCGTCCCCAGCTACTATTCTCCACCTCCGGCAAGCACGACCGAGCACCCACACGAGTCCTCCTAGCTCCGGCACAGCATCTCACCACCACCACCATCACCATCTACCACCACCATCACCATCTACTCTCACCACCACCACCATCACCATCTACTATCACCACCACTAGTGCGGCCAGCTCCCCGTCCGGCCCGGCCAGCCAGCCGACCACCAGCTCCTCCATTTCCGGCCAAGCCACTATGAGCTCCTCCCCCTCTTTCCTCCTTCACTGTGTTAATGTATATGTATATATAATTAATGTATATGTATTTGTATATATTTAATTAATGTGTAGATATATATATATATATATATATATGTATATAAATACGTATACGTATATTTGTGTATTTGTGTATGTGTGTATACGAGTATTAGAATGTATTTTAGTATAAATACATATTGGTATATATATGTTAATGTATGTATATAGCATATTTTTATTAGTGTATATATATGATTTATATATATATACGCATATATGTATATATATATATGTATATATATATATATACATCTCGCGTATTTCTCTACTTTTATATATATGTATTCAATATATATATATATATTGTGTATACGTATTAAATAGTAAATGTTAATATGTATTTTGATGTATATATATACGTAGTATATATATAATTATTTTGGTATATATGTATATATATATATAGTATAAGTTAATATGTATTTTGGTACATGTATGTATATTAGTTTATATATATGTATAAATACATATATTCTTATAATGGGAGTTATGTATTTTTTTCATAAACATAAATAATATATATTTCCACTTATGTACATACAGTTATACATATTTTGTATATACTTTGGAATAACCATATATATGTATTATATTTAATTATTAATAATATATTTAATTGGTGAATATACTAGATGACCCTAGTTGACTAGTGCCATACCTGGCACGGCCCTGAGTTCGATGTTTTTGATTGTGTGTTAGTGTAGCATCTGATACAAGTATGATATTGTGATATATCTATAGGACTGTTGGTTCATCCAGGGGATACTCTGGAACAGGACATCAATATTTACCAGCTAAGGACCCAAGGCAAGTACATTCTCTGATAATTTTCAATTCCTTGATAATTTCTATAAGTTTAGTAATCTAGAAATGTTACATCTGAATCCTTGACACTGTGCTACACGGACTAGTATATAGCTTGGATCTGCAGTCATAAGATATTACATTGATTATCGTTTGACATTGTACACGACATGTATATTAGACATCGTACATGATAGATTGGATATTGCCCGTGTATCGTGACGTGTCATGATTGGATCCACAGTACTAGTTGGGGGCGGGGAAGTAGTTAGTAAGAAATATGATCATAACCTTTATACAAGTATAGAACAATGTAAGTGTTAATCATGCTCTTCACGTATGATTAGCCAGGCCATATAGCTCTCGTACATGTTCCCAAGCCGATCACATTTCGAAACTACTATTTTAAACACTTAGAATAAATTACAGTACTCTATTTAGATTATATACTACATCACCCGTATATGATCCTGCACCTTGTTCTCTCTATTTCATACATGCACTGACTGTAGCATATTGCCTATATTGCCTGTCTCTTTATCTTGCATGTCTCTTTACACTGCCTATCTCTTATTTTTGCCATTGTATTATTCACTGTCTTCTCTCAGTATCTAGTATCATCTGTTTATTGCTTTATAGTCCTTATCAATTAAATGGAACTGTTATTTGAGATTGTACTTTGCTCCTTCCTGACTGAATCACTAGTTTTCTAGTTAGTTCTTTTAGTAGACTATTTGGTACCGGATTTATCTCCGGCATACTTGTTGAGACATGGATAATTCTTGAGTTAGATTATTACATTTAGACTTGTGTTGTATTTAATTTTATTTGTTCGATATCTTATCGTGGTGTAGTCAATATGATTGAGTATGTGTTCGTATTATTTTATGTCATCCGTGCCTACTTATGGAGATTGGATGCTTGTGTGAGATTGGCTAGATAATATCAAGACCTTGACAGCGTTCTACCGTCGATGCTGCGGCGTAGGCTGGACGTACCCGCGTACTCGTGCCCCAATTCCGGGTGCGGATCGTGTCACGTTTTTAGTGGTGGCCCATACAGGTCAGACTACACAAGTTGTGCGATGTCGTGGTAGTGTGGCATATTTGTTACACTACTGCGTGCCTGCGATAGAATCTAGGACATAGGATACTAGGATGAGAGCGAATACTCAATCACAATTTCTTAAGAGATTCCTGGGATGACCCCTGAGAACCTCATTATAAATTCCAATTTAAATCATTTCCCCTTGTTTCCGTCCATTCTCACTTGTTGATATTACATTTGATTCTTGTTGATCAGGTATTAAATTAAGATCTTGGGTTCATTGTAGAGTTTGATTTCATATCAAGAAGAATTTACAGACTAATTTATGCTATTATCTGATGACGCATGTCGATGAGGACAGTGAGAAAGATTTACATTAGAGCTATTGGCTACAAAAGGTGGATTTAAATTATAATTTGAAGCTTGAAAATGAATTACAATTTTGAGAAGTTGAGATATTGTTATTAAAATTTTGAGGATTTAGATTCGATTCAATGAACCTAGACAAGGCTGTAAGGATTTTTTTTGAAGAGATTAAGTTTTCATTTCAGTATTTAAATAATTGACCTTGAGGAAAGTATATGCATTTTACTTTAAAATTTATTTGAGGAGTTATTTTGAGGAATTTTATTTGAGGATAAGATTTTATAGTGGGAGAGATATATTAGTATATAAGTAGATGAGATGCATGTGTAAGGATCTGCTCGCTTGAGCATGATTGAGATTTTACTGCAAATTGGCTTGGGTGTTCATCTAGGATTGTATTAGAGGGAGCAGTACTTAGTATGATGTGTTGCATTTGATATGCACTTGAGTGATAAGAATAACTAGTATCAGCGATTGCAGTAGGTAAGAAAGTTAGCAGTGAGTGTGCTTCTAGTAGAACTGTGGTACCTAGGGGATAGAGGTATCAAACCATGGATGCATCATTAACCTATGCAATCACAACTAGGAATGTTATTCCAATCTATTTATCTTGAATGTTGCTTCTTTAGAACTTTACTGTCCTTCCTTGATGATATCGTATTTTGCCTTAATTGATTCTTTGGGATCTGTCTTCAGGATGTCGCCGAAGACACGGTCTATGAGAGTGGGAGCATCAGCTTTAGAGGGGTCTGCCACCTCTCCACTTGAGGGACAGACAGCCGTAGTTCCTCCTACATCTCCGATGCATGTAGGAGTATCTGTACTTTTCGGGGATCCTCCTCCCCCACCTGTTCAGAGGATTGCCGCAGCTGTGACGGACAACCTTCCTCCTCCACCGACTCCGATTTCCGGAGGTTTGCCCATTGATGGGGCACAGATGTTTACCTTGATCCAGGGCATGGTAGATGCCCAGAGAGTGACGGCAGAGGCTCAGCGAGTTCAAACTGAGGCTCAGAGGGTGCAAGCAGAAGTGCACCATGCACAAACCGAGCTGATGAGAGAAAATATGGAGAATGCTCATCAGGTGACTCTCCAAGCCTTGGAGAGAGTAGCACAATACCAGCAGTTTCCTGGCCAGCAGCAGCAGAGATCAGGCACTATAGTGGACTTCAAGAGGATGATGCCTCGAGAGTTCAAAGGCACCGAAGGGATACTCTACGCTGACGACTGGCTAGAGGATATAGAGAGGAGCCTGCGATTGACCCAGATTTCGGAGAACTTGCAGATAGAAGCCGCTGGCAGTCAGATGTTCGATATCACACTCACGTGGTATCGCACGGAGCCGAGAATTACTGTACAAGGACTTACTTGGGAGACCTTCAAGGAGCTCTTCAAGGAGAAGTTCTTTCCCGACGTGGCATTGGGAACCTTGGAAAGTCAGTTTCATGACTTGGTTCAAGGAAACATGTCGGTCGACGAGTACGCTGCAGAATTCTGTAGATTGAGCCATTTTGCATCGTCTATGATTCGGGACCCAGGAGATCGAGCCCGAAAATTTAGAAAGGGGCAGACGAGAGAGATTAGGTCACGCACTTCTGGTCGTCATACCGCTACCTTTGAGGGTATCTTGATGGATGTCCAGATTGCAGAAGAGGATATGGATCTCAGGCCTAAGAGGAGTCACAATATTTTTAGAGATATAAATGGTAGCGCAGGACCGGCCAAGCGTCCCCATATTCAGCACCAACAGCAGTACCAAGTACCAGTTCATATTCAGCCATGGGCATTTCAGCATCCACAGCAGTACCAAGTACCAGTTCATATTCAGCCATGGGCATTTCAGCATCCACAGCAGTACCTGGCACCAGTTCATATTCAGCAACATCCATGGGCGTATCAGTATCAACAGCAGTACCAGGCATCAGTCTGTGTTCAGCAGGATCAGCAACAGCCTCCAAGAGAGACACAGCAGACTTGTCATTTCTGTAAGAAGCCAAGTCACCTTTGGGAGAGCTGTAGAATGAGGCTAGGACTTTGTTTACACTGCGACGCTGCGGGACATCGAGTAAGGGATTATCTTCTAGCCCCTTATCTTCCCGGCCAGCGCGCAGCTTCAGATTATAGAGATCCAGTTAGGCTACCCGTGGAACCGTATATTGCTCAGCACCCGCGAAGGGAATCATCCCAGCAGGGCGGGGCATTTGCGATGACGGTCAAGGAGACCGATACGGCAGGTAATGTGTTAGCAGGTTCTGTTCTTTCCTTCCTTGTGTTCCTTCTATTTGATTGATTGATTGATTAATTCCTTAGTACCATAGTTGTATGCATGATTTTCTTGTTAGAATATAGTTAGTAGTACACCCTGATACAGAGACTACAATACCATGACAAAAGACACCATGACCGTACATATTCCCCTTAGGTTGCATGTTGTATGATTGTAGGAAAGATTTTTCTTAGACCATGATTATTGGGGTTTGAACATGAGGAAGATTCATGAAGGGGTTATGACTTGACAAGAGAGACAAGATGATTAAAATTCGAGGATAAACATCGATTAAAAAAAAGGGGGGTCAGGAATTTAACATGGCAGAATTGATGATTTATTAATTTTAGGAAGGATATGATATGATTGAGGTTATCATTAGAATTTGAGAAAATTAAGGAGATTATCATTATAACTATTTGATTGCAAGTTATGAAATTTTAAAATTTTATATTTGGATGTTGCATTTAGAGAATCCATAAGTATCGCATTGTTGAGTATTTTGAGGAAAGAGGAAATCGAGGAATAAAATCATTGATGGATTAATGTTTGAATTTAAACTTTTTGGGACGAGATTTACATTTTTATGTGCATTGATTAAAATTAATTAGAGGAGTGGATATTAAATTCCGAGTATTGAATTATTAACTAAAAATTTTGGGGAATTTTTTTAATAAAAATGGACTTTGATTTTATTTCGAGGATTTTTCAAGAATGCAATAATTTCAAAATTTTTGAAATTGTGAAAAGATATTGTGGATTATTACCTGATTTCGTGGTTGATGAATTTAAACTTTGAGGGAAAATAATAATGTGTATGAATAAACACTACTATGAGGATTTTAAATTTCGAGGACGAAATTCTTTTAAGGAGGCTAGACTTGTCACTACCACTTTCCAAAAACAGGGGTATTTTTGACTTTTTATAATATTTAATATTATGGTAGTTACAATTAAGTAATTGCATGATAAGTATATTTAATTTAAATAATTATGTGAGATATGTAATTAAATATATTATTATATACAGTGTTCATTTATGTTTGAGCTGGTAGACTTGACCTAGAAGCCCAGTAGATAAACACCTGTCCAAATTTTAGGATTATGTATTTTATTGTTTTATTTAGAATTAAATTATTGGGGGTAGTAATTAACTACCGTAAATTTATTTAATTGTTGCGCCCTGCCCTTGCTTCGATATTTGGAGCGCTACCCTAGCTTTTGTCTTCCAACAAATTTTACAATCTTGCCCTAAACATGCCCGCCTTCCATTCTGCTATTTTTGTAACTCATAATTATGCTCTCTGTACCTTATTTTTAGCCGCACAAAAATCGTCGCGGACGTTTATTTAATTTCTAAATAAATTCCAACTTTGTATCGTTGTGCGTTCCAATCGAAATTGGAGGCAATCTTGACCTATTTTTCGTGCGACCCAAATTAGGGAAATATTCTGTTATGAGTCTTCTTCACTAATGATATTGATGACCCGACCTGATTTTGGCCCCATGTCCTCCTAATTAATTTTAGAACACAGCTTGCATTTTATCCCTAATAAATTTGAGGATACTATTTTGACCGATTCCGTAAATCCTGATTTAATTCCAGTGCCCTGCTATTTGAGCCCATACCAAACATACAGTGCCCCCTGACCCTACAAAATACCGAACACCGAATCGCCCGACAAATTTTTATTATTTTATGCATTTGTGCAAATACCCAAATTTAAGGGGGGCTAATTTGCAAATTTGCATTTGGTGTCAACACCCCATTTGTTTAAAACAATGAAGGAGCCCTAATATTTAACTAAGTCTCTCACCCTCATCCCCACATGAAGAATCCCTCATGTTAAATCTAGGCTATCCATTAAAAGGGGCTCATCATAACCCTTCATTCCCACACCCTCTCCCTATTTAAAGTCACCTCACCCACACTCTTCCCTAGGAAAGCCCTAATCCCCAAAAACCTAGGTTTCCCCACCTCCTCACAAGCCCCCATCTCCCACACTCAACCGAAGCTTTTCTTCTCCTCTTCTTCATTTTCAATTTTCTTCTTCCCTTCTTCTTCTCTTTTCTTCTTCTTCTTCTCCTTCCTTTCATCTTCACCTCCTTCTTCTTTTTGAATTTAAAGTAGAGGGGGGAAAACCCAACCCCTCCACTGTGCAACTCCCCGACCTCCGGCCCTCATCCCGGTGGTGTGCTACAACCACACTCCGGCCAACTCCCACTTCCCTGCATCCTCCCTCCGTTCGAGCTCACCCCGGCCCAGCTGCTGCCCCCTCCGGCGCAGGACTCCGGCGGCTCTTCCATTAACTCTGGCTCGGGTCAGCCAACTCCGCCCCCTCGAGCCGACCTCAGCTGCATCTCCCTCATCCTCCTAGCTTCCCGCCGGCCCGGCTCTTCCCACTGCCAACCTCCTGACCATCTCCCCTAGCTGTCCACCCGGCCAGGCCCCGACCACAGCCGGCCTGCTGCTCCAGTCAGCCAAGCCCCTGACCCCGCTCTTCCCCACTCTACAACTCTCCCCGACCCGGCCGTCATCCCCAGCTACTGTTCTCCACCTCCGGCAAGCACGACCGAGCACCCGCACGACTCCTCCTAGCTCCGGCACAGCATCTCACCACCACCACCATCACCATCTACCACCACCACCACCATCACCATCTACTCTCACCACCACCACCATCACCATCTACTATCACCACCACCAGTGCTGCCAGCTCCCCGTCCGGCCCGGCCAGCTAGCCGACCACCAGCTCCTCCATTTCCGGCCAAGCCACTGTGAGCTCCTCCCCCTCTTTCCTCCTTCACTGTGTTAATGTATATGTATATATAATTAATGTATATGTATTTGTATATATTTAATTAATGTGTAGATATATATATATGTATATAAATACGTATACGTATATTTGTGTATTTGTATATGTGTGTATACGAGTATTAGAATGTATTTTAGTATAAATACATATTGGTATATATATGTTAATGTATGTATATAGCATATTTTTATCAGTGTATATATATGATTTATATATATACGCATATATGTATATATATATATATATGTATATATATATATATATATACATCTCGCGTATTTCTCTACTTTTATATATATGTATTCAATATATATATATGTTGTGTATATGTATTAAATAGTAAATGTTAATATGTATTTTGATGTATATATATATGTAGTATATATATAATTATTTTGGTATATATGTATATATATATATAGTATAAGTTAATATATATTTTGGTACATGTATGTATATTAGTTTATATATATGTATAAATACATATATTCTTATAATGGGAGTTATGTATTTTTTTTCATAAACATAAATAATATATATTTCCACTTATGTACATACAGTTATACCTATTTTGTATATACTTTGGAATAACCATATATATGTATTATATTTAATTATTAATAATATGTTTAATTGGTAAATATACTAGATGACCCTAGTTGACTAGTGCCATACCTGTCACGACCCTGAGTTCGATGTTTTTGATTGTGTGTTAGTGTAGCATCTGATATAAGTATGATATTATGATATGTCTATAGGACTGTTGGTTCATCCAGGGGATACTCTGGAACAGGACATCAATATTTACCAGCTAAAGACCCAAGGCAAGTACATTATCTGATAATTTTCAATTCCTTGATAATTTCTATAAGTTCAGTAATCTAGAAATGTTACATCTGAATCCTTGACACTGTGCTATACGGACTAGTATATAGCTTGGATCTGCAGTCATGAGATGTTACATTGATTATTGTTTGACATTGTACACGATATGTATATTAGACATCGTACATGATAGATTGGATATTGCCCGTGTATCGTGACGTGTCATGATTGGATCCACAGTACTAGTTGGGGGCGGGGAAGTAGTTAGTAAGAAATATGATCATACCCTTTGTACAAGTATAGAACAATGTAAGTGTTAATCATGCTCTTCATATATGATTAGCTAGGCCATATAGCTCTGGTACATGTTCCCAAGCCGATCACATTTCGAAACTACTATTTCAAACACTTAGAATAGATTACAGTACTCTATTTAGATCATATACTACATCACCCGTATATGATCCTGCACCTTGTTCTCTCCATTTCATACATGCACTGACTGTAGCATATTGCCTATATTGCCTGTCTCTTTATCTTGCATGTCTCTTTACACTGCCTGTCTCTTATTTTTGCCATTGCATTATTCACTGTCTTCTCTCAGTATCTAGCATCATCTGTTTATTGCTTTATAGTCCTTATCAATTAAATAGAACTGTTATTTGAGATTGTACTTTGCTCCTTCCTGACTGAAAATATTTTTCCAGACTATGCCTTAGTGGACCGCTGTCCGACACTTTATGGACCATATGGTGAGTAGCTGCAGACTTGGACTTGGTAGTTCAGTTGTGATTCCGGGAGGTCTAGTCGGAATCACTAGTTTTCTAGTTAGTTCTTTTAGTAGACTATTTGGTACCGGATTTGTCTCCGGCATACTTGTTGAGACATGGATAATTGTTGAGTTAGATTATTACATTTAGACTTGTGTTGTATTTAATTTTATTTGTTCGATATCTTATCGTGGTGTAGTCAATGTGATTGAGTAGGTATTCGTATTATTTTGTGTCATCCGTGCCTCCTTATGGAGATTGGATGCTTGTGTGAGATTGGCTAGATAGTATCAAGACCTTGACAGCATTCTTCCGCCGATGCTGCGGCGTAGGCTGGACGTACCCGCGTACTCGTGCCCCAATTTCGGTTGCGGGTCGTGACAGCAATGATTTAAAATTAAAAAATTAATTAAAATCTCAAAGGATATATGAGAGAAAATAATTGTGTCACTACCACATTCTAAAAATAGGGATATTTTTGACTTTTTATATATTATTAATATTGTGTATAGTTATTTTAAATAATTGCATGATATGTGTATTTATATATATTATATAATGTTCTTAGTGCATGAGTTAGTAGACTAGACCTAGAAGACCACTAGATGAACCCCTGACCGAAATATAGGATTGTGGATTTAATTTGTATTATTTCAGGATTTATTTATTTAGGGTTATAATTAATTACGTGATTTTATTAAATTGTTGCGCCTTACCGTTGCTTCGATATTTGGAGCGCTACCCTAGTTTTTGCCTTCCAACAAATTTCACATCTTTGTCCTAGACGTGCCCGCCTTTCATTCTGACTTTTGTGTAACTCATAATCATGCTCTCTTGTGCTTTATTTTAGTCGCACAATATTCGTCGCAAACGTTTATTATTTAATTTTAATAAATTCAACTTTGCATCCTTGCGTGTTCCAATCGAAATTGGAGACACAATCTCGACCTATTTTGAGCAACCTAAATTAGGATAATATTCTTTTCTGAGTCTTCTATGTCCATGACACTTGTGTCCTACTTAATTTTAGCTCCCATGTACTTCTAATTAATTTTAGAACACCAATTACGTTTATTTTTAATTAATTAAACCAAAACCTAACTTTGTGCAACTTTCTAATTGTTGGACACTTTTATATAAAAGTGCATTAAGGTGTCCACCCCATTGGACACAACACGTGAATAAACCCATTTCTCCCTCATGTGAATTTTTCTATAATTTTTGGGAGTGTGTAATTCAACATCAACCTCCTTGAACCATGGCCCTCAAACCTTGAACCAAATGCAATCATAGCCATGCATTTTGAACCTATTTAAATTCTAGCCCTTGAGATATCTCCATGACAAGGCCCAATCCCAAGAGGGGTTGACCAAGCCCTAATTTTTTGGTCAACCCAACACCTTTACATATGCGTATATAAATACTCCTTTCTTTACTTTTTCTTCTTATTTCTATACCTAAACAAGTTTCAGCCGACACCATCCCAACCATCTTCCTGTACATTCATCCCCATCCCTTCGACTCGTCGGAACCCGGCCTCCTTCCGCCACCTGAACGGCCTCCCCCTTCGCCGGAGACTCGACCACACGACAGCCGCTGAACCACCCATCTCGACATCCTTCCCTCACCTGAACTCACCATCACCATCGTCATTCTCGACCGGAGCTCGCTTGAAGTCAGCCCCGAGCCTGCTGTACCCCTTCTTGTCAACCTGACCCCGCCGTCCTCCTATCCCTCCTCTCCTCTGTTCCCCCACCGGAGTCGCTGCCTCAGCCCGCTGCACCGAGCCACTGAAGCCGCTGCCATCCCCGACTTTGAACCCGCCTGTACGACAACCACCTGCCGCTGCACGAGCCGTTATCTGCTCGTCGACGACCACCGCACACGCCTGAAGCCCGCTGTCCTCTTCCCCCTCGCCTCGATCCAGACCCCGCCGGCCTCGCCTCGATCCAGACCCTCCGGCCTTCTCCCACTTGAACCCGACATCTGCACCCGACCATTGAGCCCGGAGCACCGCTGCACCTCGCCTGGACAGCCCCGGCCATCCTCGACCTTGCCTCCGTCACCCTCTCATGTCATCCTCTCCAGCACCTTGACTCCCTCCGGCCACCATGGCTCCCTCGACGAACTCTACATCACCTCCATAATCACCATCATCATCATCTTCACCATGCACCACCAGCACCTTCATCATCATCGTCAACATTGTCATCATCACCTTCAGCTTTCATCGTTGTCACCATCGCCATCGTCGTCATCAACGTCGTCGTCAGCGTCGTCATCGCCGATCTCATGCACGTGGACGCCGAAGCCAAGGTGAGAAGCATTTCTCTTGTGATTGTTGTGTACGCATGTATACACGTATTGTATTCTGGTATGTGGATAGTATGTATATATTTACGTAGTAGTGTTAGTATATGTATAATATAATTGGTATATATATATATATATAGTATATTTCTTAAATTAGTATATATATACATATGTATATGTATTGTATATGTATTCCCTAGTATACATTTAATATATTTATATTTAATTGGTATATATATATATATAGTACGTGAATTCAATTAGTGTATATACATACATATATATATGGTATATGCATTTAATTGGTGTACATATATATTATAAGTATTAATGTTATGTACTAGATAATAATATGTATATTATATATGTACACTTGACCCCTAGGTATAGCTGCGGATATTCCGTAGTTACACATGACCCTGTAATCCTGAGTATTATGAGTTGACTGCCATATGTACACTGACGTACTGGCGAGCCCCGTATCATTTTGACTGTCTATTTTTCACAGCATTTGCAGATGCGACACCCGTGCAATCAGACGCACACTTGATCCTAGTTGACCAGTGTCATACCTAGCGTAGCCCTGAGTTCATTGTGTTTTGATTGTGTGTGTTAGTGTAATAACTGATGCAATATTGTATTATATGATATGTCTATAGGACCATTGGATCGTCCTACGAGACTTCAGGAGCAGGACATTGGTATTGTCAGCTAAGGACCCCAGGCGAGTACATTCTCTGATAGTTTCTTATTTATGATATCCCCTATGTTCATTGTATCTAGTATAAATATCCATATTTCTTGACACGATGGTTACACGGATTGGTATATCCGGATCTCGTCATGAGATGTTATTCCTTGAATATGGTGTATCTTGTACAAGTCTTATTTCATTGGTTATCTTGTGCATGTACAGACACTAATTCTCGCGGAGACTTGCTACCTTCCTAGAGCATCCCGTGCCATAGCATACCATGGTTGGATATACTATACCAGTCTGGGTGGGGAGTATTTTAGTGTAGATATGTGATCATACCCTTCATGTACAAGTCTTGTTCTCATGTTAGTGTTGGTCATACACCGCACGTATGACTAGCCAGGCTATTATTCCTGTACAAGTTTCCAAGTCGATCACATGTTAAAGCTAGTACTCACACACTTAGTCATAGCATTCTTGTTCATTGACATATTGTTCCTTCCCACATTTATTTACAGTATTTCCTTTATTGTATATCTCTCGTACATGTATATGCATCTTGTATATTTTTATCTATTTACTAATGCATAGTTTATATCATTATTGTAGAACTGCTGTTAGAGATGTACTTTGCTCCATCCTGACTGGAAATATTTTTTCCAGACTGCGCCTTAGAGGACCGGTGTCCGACATTTTATGGACCACAGGGAGAGTAGCTACAGACTTGGATCTGGTAGTTCAGTTGTGATTCCAGGAGGTCTAGCCGGGATCACTAGTTATCTAGTTAGTTTCTTTTAGCAGTTTATGGTACCGGATTTGTCTCCGGCATACTTTGTTGAGACTTGGATATTATTGTTGAGTTAGATTATTTCTATTTAGACTTGTGTTGTATTTTATTTATTCTTCGATATCTATCGTGCTGTAGTTATGTGATTGAGTATGTTGTTCATATTATATTATGTGATCCGTGTCTCCTTATGGAGTTGGATGCTCGTGTGAGATTGTTTAGATAGTATCATGACCTAGCCAGCATTCTACCGCCGATGCTGCGGCGTAGACTGGATGTACCCAAGTACTCGTGCCCCAAATTCTGGGTGCGGGTCGTGACACATTTTTAGTGGTGGCCCATGCAGGTCAGACTTCACAAGTTGTGCGATGTCGTGGTAGTGCGATAACTTAGTTGTACTACCGCGTGCCTGCGATAGGATCTAGGATATAACATACTAGGATGAGAGTGAATACTCAATCACAACTAGGAACACTTCCAATCTATTGCTATTGCTATTCCTTCTGAATATTGCTTCCTTTAGAATTTTGCTGTCCTCCCTTGATGATATCGTATCTATTGCATAAATTGATTCTTTTCGGTCTGTCTTCAGGATGCCATCGAAGACAAGATCTATGAGAGTGGGAATATCAACTTCAGAGGGGTCTGCCACCTCTCTAATTGATGGACAGACATCTGGAGTTCCTCCTCTCCCACATGTTCCGAGTGTTGCCCTAGCTATGACAAAGAACCTTCGACCTTCACCGACTCTGCTTCCCGCAGGTATGCCCATTAACGGGGCACAGATAGTTACCTTGATTCAGGGCATGGTAGATGCCCAGAGAGTGACAACAGAAGCTCAACGAGTTCAAGCTGAGGCTCAGAGAGTGCAGAAAGAAGCACACCAAGCGCAGACTGAACTGATGAGAGAGAGCATGGAGAATGCTCATCAGATGACACTACAGGCAGTTGAGAGAGTTTCCCAGCAGTATCCTGGCCAACAACAACAGAAACTAGGCACTATAGTTTATTTTAAAAGGATGATGCCTCGAGAGTTCAAAGGCACCGAAGGGATACTCTACGCAGACGACTGGCTAGAGGATATAGAGAGGAACTTGCGTTTGGCGCAGATTTCGGAGATTCTTCAGATCGAGGCCGCTAGAAGTCAGATGTTTGATATCGCGCTGACGTGGTATCGTATGGAACCAAGACTCACTGACGAAGGACTTACTTGGGAGACCTTCAAGGAGCTTTTCAAGGAGAAGTTCTTTCCCGACGTGGCCCTGGGAGCTTTGGAGAGTCAGTTTCATAACTTGGTCCAACGAACCATGTCGGTCGACGATTACGCTGTAGAGTTCTATCGATTGAGCCATTTTGCATCGTCTATAATTCGTAACCCAAGAGACAGAGCCCAAAAATTTAGAAAGGGGTTGACGAGAGAGATTAGGTCGCACACTTCTGGTCGTCGTACCTCCACCTTTGGGGACATCTTGATGGATGTCCAGATTGTAGAAGAGGATCTGGATCTCAGGCCTAAGAGGAGTCGCAATATTTCTGGAGATACGAGTGGTAGCGCAGGACCGACCAAGCGTCCCCATATTCAGCAACATCCGAGGACATTTTAGTATAACCACCAGCAGTACCAGGCACCAGTTCGTGTTCAGCAGGATCAACAGACTTATCATTTTTGTAAGAAGCCAGGTCACCTTTGGGAGAGCTGTAGATTGAGGCTAGGACATTGTTTACGCTGTGGCGATACAGGACACCGAATGAGGGATTGTCCTCTAGTTCAGCGTGCAGCTCCAAATTATAGAGATCCAGTTAGGCCACATGTGGAACCGCAGATTGCTCAACACCCGCGGAGGGAGCCACCCAAGCAGGGCGAAGCATTTGCGATGACGGTCGAGGAGACCGATACTGCAGGTGATGTGTTAGCAGGTTCTGTTCTTCCTTCCTTATGTTCCTTTTCCCGTCTTTTGATTGATTGATTTCTTAGTACCGTAGCTTGTATCAGTGATTTTGCTAGAATATAGTTAATAGTACACCCTGACAGAGACTACAATACCATTACAAAATAGACCATAAACCATACATATATTTTTTTAGATTGCATGTTGTATGACTGTAGGTAGGATTTTCCTAGACTTTGATTGTTGGGGGTTTGACCGTAGTAAAGATTAATATTGAAATTAGTTGATGATTTTATTGATTGTCTCATTGGCATTATATAGCCTTACAGTCATTAATACAATAATCTCAATAATTATGACAATAATCTCATAATGGAATATCCTGTGACATATTCTGGCATCCCAAATATGTCCTCAGGATATTCCCATGTGCTTATACTATACTTAAATATGATACCCAACATACCATATCAACACTCCCTCTCAAGATGGGTGAAAGATATTCACTAAGCCAATCTTGTCACATCCTCTAATCATGCTCACTGAGGCGAGTCCCTTGGTTAGTCCATCTGCTACTTGATCCCTGGTTGGAACATGGCCAAGCTCCAGTAATCCCCTATCCAACTTCTCTTTGATGAAGAATCTATCAATCTCGATGTGTTTGGTCCTGTCATGCTGTACTGGATTGTTGGCGATACTAATAGCTGACTGATTGTCACACCACAGCTTTATCTTGGCTCCTTGATCCAGCTTCAACTCCACCAGCATATTCTTCAACCATAGCAGCTCTGCAACTCTCAAGGCCATAGCTCTGTACTCTGCTTCAACTATCGATCTGGCCACCACAGACTGCTTCTTACTCCTCCAGGAGACCAAGTTACCTCCTACAAATATGCAATATCCCGAGGTAGATCTCCTGTCATCAGCACAACTAGCCCAGTCAGAATCACAGTAGCCCTCGATGCTCACGTGATTGTTCTTCCTGAATATTAGTCCCTTCTCGAGAGCACCTTTCAAGTACCACAGAATCTGGTACACTGCATCCATATGACCCTTCTGTGGGTCATGCATGTAGCGGCTCACCACACTTACTGCAAAGCAGATATCAGAACGTGTGTAGCTCAAATAGATCAACTTGCCAACCAGTCTCTGGTATCTGTCCCGATCAACTGGTTCTCCAGCCTCAACATCAATCTTGAACCTCTGATCTATTGGTGTCGTTGCAGGTTTGCACCCTAACATCCCAGTTTCTGTGAGAAGGTCCAGTGCATACCTCCTTTGAGAGAGAATAATCCCCTCTGCTTCTCGAGCAATCTCAATCCCAAGGAAGTACCGAAGAAGGCTGAGATCCTTCACCTCGAATTCCTTGCCAAGCTTTCCTTTGAGTTGGGCGATCTCCTGCTCATCATCTCCTGTGATAATCATATCGTCCACATACACCGCAAGCATGGTGATGTGGCCTCCACTCCGATGAAAGAATACAGTATGATCAGCATTGATCTGCTGATATCCCATCCCTATCATCGCCCTTCTGAATGTGTCAAACCACGCTCGAGGAGACTGCTTCAGTCCATAGAGGGACTTCTTCAACCTGCAGACCTTGCCTACTGTCTGATTGGTGCCAAATCCTGGTGGTATCTCCATGTACACCTCCTCCACTAGATCTCCGTGAAGAAACGCATTCTTCACATCCAGTTGGTGTAGCTTTCATCCACCATTCGCTACCAGAGAAATCAGAGTCCTGACAGTGCTCATCTTTGCAACTGGTGCAAAGGTCTCGTCATAGTCGATGTCGTACGTCTGACTGTATCCTTTGGCTACTAGTCGAGCTTTGTAGCACTCAACCTGTCCATCTGGGTTCTGCTTCACGGTAAAGACCCACTTGCATCCAACTGCTCTCTTCCCCTCTGGCAGTCTCACAAGCTCCCAAGTGTGGTTCTTCTCCAGAGCTCCCAACTCCTCGTGCATTACCGCTTTCCACTTTGGATCGTTCTTGGCAACCTGCCAATTGTTAGGTACAGTAATACTATCCAAAGATGCTATAAATGCTCCATGAGAGGAAGGAATATGGTCATAAGAAACAAACTGAGCAATATCCCAACCATATCTGTTTGGAGGATTTCCTGCATTGCTGTGAGTGGTCCTCCGTACAGATAGTGGCGTGGGAGGAGTAGAAGTAAGAGGAATAATATCTTGTGAAGGAGGGAGTATCACCTGAAGGGGGGTTGGTGTCGGTGCTTCAGGAGTTGGGACGAACGCAGGCAAGGGACTTGGCACTGGCACTGTCGGTACTGGTCCTGCAGTTTGCTTCTTTCTCCTGCTGTAGGTAAGTAACTCTCCCTGAGCCGTAGGCCTAACACCTTCACCTTCTTATCCCTTCTCCGTGTGATCTGGCCACCACAGACTGCTTCTTATTCCTCCAGGAGACCAAGTTACCTCCTACAAATATGCAATATCCCGAGGTAGACCTCTTGTCATCAGCACAACTAGCCCGGTCAGAATCACAGTAGCCCTCGATGCTCACATGATTATTCTTCCTGAATATTAGTGTGGAAACTTGGCTCTGATATCATGTTGAAATTAGTTGATGATTTTATTGATTATCTCATTGGCATTATATAGCCTTACAGTCATTAATACAATGATCTCAATCATTATGACAATAATCTCATAATGGAATATCCTGTGACATATTCTAGCATCCCAAATATGTCCTCAGGATATTCCCACGTGCTTATACTATACTTAAATATGACACCCAACATACCATATCAACAATTAATGAAGAGGTTATGACTTGACAAAGAGAGACAAGATGCTTAAAATTCGAGGATAAACATTGATTTAAATAAAGAGTTAAGAATTCTATATGGCAGAATTGACGATTTTGTTAGATCATTAATTTTTATGAAGATTGTGGTATGATTGAATGTTATTAACATTTGAGGAATTTAAGAGGGTTATCGTTATATTTATTGGACTGCAAGTTATGAACTTATATTTGAATATTGTATTGAAGATTTCATAAGTATTACATAGTTGAGTATTATGTAGGAAAAAAAATTGAGGAATAAGATCACTAATGGATTAGTGTCGAATTCAAATTTTTGGTTTGAGGATTTAAATTTATAACCACGCATCGATTGGACTCAAATTAGAGGAGTAAGATGATTAATGGATTAGTATTTTTAGATGAGATTTCTTAATTTTATAAATGTACATTAAGTAAATTTAAATTAGAGGATTGGATATTAAATTTTGAGTATTTAGATATGAACTTAAAATTTGGAGGAGATTGTGATAAGAATGGAATTTAATTTTTTAATTTTGAAGATTTGCAGGAATATGATACTTATAGAAATTTGAAAGTTTTATGAAATAATAATATAGACTTACTTTATGATTATATGGCTTGATGAATTTAAATTTTAATGGAAAATAATATAACGGATAAATATAACTGTTGAGGATCTTAAATTTTGAGGATGAAATTCTTTTAAGGAGGGTAGACTTGTCACTACCACATTCTAAAAATAGGGATATTTTTTACTTTTTATATATTATTAATATTATGTGTTGTTATTTTAAATAATTGCATAATATGTGTATATATATATATATTATATAATGTTCTTAGTGCATGAGTTAGTAGACTAGACCTAGAAGCCTACTAGATGAACCCTGACCGAAATATAGGATTGTGGATTTAATTTGTATTATTTCATGATTTATTTATTTAAGGTTATAATTAATTACGTGATTTTATTAAATTGTTACGCCTTACCGTTGCTTCGATATTTGGAGCACTACCCTAGTTTTTGCCTTCCAACAAATTTTACATCTTTGTCCTAGACGTGCCCACCTTTCATTATGACCTTTGTGTAACTCATAATCATGCTCTCTTGTGCTTCATTTTAGTCGCACAATATTTATCGCAAACGTTTATTATTTAATTCTAATAAATCCAACTTTGCATCCTTGCGTGTTCCAATCGAAATTAGAGACACAATCTCGACCCATTTTGAGCAACCCAAATTAGTTTAATATTCTTTTCTGAGTCTTCTATGTCCATGATACTTGTGTCCCACCTAATTTTAGCCTCATGTACTTCTAATTAATTTTAGAACACCAATTACGTTTATTTTTAATTAATTAAACTAAAACCTAACTTTGTGCAACTTTCTAATTGTTGGGCACTTTTATGCAAAAGTGCATTAAGGTGTCCACCCCATTGGATACAACACGTGAATAAACTCATTTCTCCCTCATGTGAATTTTTCTATAATTTTTGGGAGTGTGTAATTCAACATCAACCTCCTTGAACCATGGCCCTCAAACCTTGAACTAAATGCAATCCTAGTCATGCATGTTGAACCCATTTAAATCCTAGCCCTTGAAATATCTCCATGACAAGGCCCAATCCCAAGAGAGGTTGACCAAGCCCTAATTTTTTGGTCAAACCAACACCTTTACATGTGCATATATAAAAACTCCTTTTTTTTACTTTTTTTTCTTATTTCTATACCTAAACAAGTTTCAGCCGACACCATCCCAACCATCTTCCTGTTCATTCATCCCCATCCCTTCGACTCGCCGGAACCCGGCCTCCTTCCACCGCCTGAATGGCCTCCCCCTTCGCCGGAGACTCGACCACCCTACAGCCGCTGAACCACCCATCTCGACATCCTTCCCTCACCTGAACTCACCATCACCATCGTCATTCTCGACCGGAGCCCGCCTGAAGTCAGCCCCGAGCCTGCTGCACCCCTTCATGTCAACCTGACCCCGCCGACCTCCTATCCCTCCTCTCCTCCGTTCCCCCACCGGAGTCGCCGCCTCAGCCCGCTGCACCGAGCCGCTGAAGCCACTGCCATCCCCGACTTCGAACCCGCTTGCACGACAACCACCTGCCGCTGCACGAGCCGCTGTTTGCTATTCGACAACCACCGCACATGCCTGAAGCCCGCTATTCTCTTCCCCCTGGCCTCGATCTAGACCCCGCCGGCCTCGCCTCGATCCAGACCCGTCGGCCTTCTCCCACCTGAACCCGATATCTGCACCCGACCATTGAGCCCGGAGCACCGCTGTACCTCGCCTGGACAGCCCCAGCCATCCTCGACCTTGCCTCCGTCACCCTCTCCTATCATCCTCTCCAGCGCCTTGAATCCCTCCGGCCACCACGGCTCCCTCGACGAACTCTACATCACCTCCATAATCACCATATCATTATCTTCACCACGCACCACCAGCACCTTCATCATCGTCGTCAACATTGTCATCATCACCTTCAGCTTTCATTATTGTCACCATCGCCATCGTTATCGTCGTCATCAACATCGTCGTCAGCGTCATCATCGCCGATCTCATGCACGTGCACGCCGAAGCCAAGGTGAGGAGCATTTCTCTTATGATTGTTGTACGCATGTATATGCGTATTGTATTTTGGTATGTGGATAGTATGTATATATGTACGTAGTAGTGTTAGTATATGTATAATATAATTGGTATATATATATATATATATATATATATATATATATATATATATATATATATATATAGTATATTTCTTAAATTATTATATATATACATATGTATATGTATTTCCTAGTATACATTTAATATGTATATATTTAATTGGTATATATATATATATATATATATATATATATATATATACATATATATACATATATATATATATATATACATATATATATATATATATACATATATATATATATATATATACATATATATATATATATATATGCACGTGCTTTGCACGTATCTTGGAGTGGATGATATTGATGAGTTGATTTAACTTTGTTGTTTTTAATTATATAGGTTAAGAATTCAACCTTTCAAATTCCGTGGGAACAACTTAGAAGATTTAGCAAGTAGTATGAACCCTTCGATTTCCGTAATACATTAATGAATCTCTTAAATGGTTATCAGTGGAATTTATTGTAGGTATTCTTTTAATTAGTACATATATTGAAGGGCATTTTTGGGAAGAAAACTTTCACGGTGAAGCCTACTTTTGGCATTATATAGTAGAATAGATATATATATATATATATATATATATATATATATATATATATATATATATATATATAGTACGTGAATTTAATTAGTGTACATACATACATATATATATGGTATATGCATTTAATTGGTGTACATATATATTATAAGTATTAATGTTATGTACTAGATAATAATATGTATATTATATATGTACACTTGACCCCTAGGTATAGCTGCGGATATTCCGTAGTTACACATGACCCTGCAATCCTGAGTATTGTGAGTTGACTGCCATATGTACACTGACGTACTGGCGAGCCCCGTATCATTTTGATTGTCTGTTTTGTACAGCATTTGCAGACGTAACACCCGTGCAATCAGACACACACTTGACCCTAGTTGACCAGTGTCATACCTAGCGTAGCCCTGAGTTCATTGTGTTTTGATTGTGTGTGTTAATGTAATATCTGATGTAATATTGTATTATATGATATGTCTATAGGACCATTGGATCGTCCTGCGAGACTTCAGGAGCAGAACATTGGTATTGTCAGCTAAGGACCCCAGGCGAGTACATTCTCTGATAGTTTCTTATTCATGATATCCTCTATGTTCATTATATCTAGTGTAAATATCCATATTTCTTGACACGATGGTTACACGGATTGGTATATCCGGATCTCGTAATGATATGTTATTCCTTGTATATGGTGTATCTTGTACAAGTCTTGTTTCATTGGTTATCTTGTGCATGTACAGACACTGATTCTCGGAGAGACTTGCTACCTTCCTAGAGAATCCCGTGCCATAGCTTACCATGGTTGGATCTACTATACCAGTCAGGGTGGAGAGTATTTTAGTGTAGATATGTGATCATACCCTTCATGTACAAGTCTTGTTCTCATGTTAGTGTTGGTCATACACCGCACGTATGACTAGCCAGGCCATTATTCCTGTATAAGTTCCCAAGTCGATCATATGTTAAAGCTAGTACTCACACACTTAGTCATAGCATTCTTGTTCATTGACACATTGTTTCTTCCCGTATTTATTTATAATATTTCCAGTATTTCCTTTATTGTATTTCTCTCGTACATGTATATGCATCTTGTATATTTCCATCTATTTACTGATACATAGTTTATATCAATGATGTAGAACTGCTGTTAGAGATGTACTTTGCTCTATCCTGACTGGAAATATTTTTTCCAGACTGCGCCTTAGAGGACCGGTGTCCGACATTTTATGGACCACAGGGAGAGTAGATGCAGACTTGGATCTGGTAGTTCAGTTATGATTCTGGGAGGTCTAGCCGGGATCACTAGTTATCTTGTTAGTTTCTTTTAGCAGTTTATGGTACCGGATTTGTCTCCGGCATACTTTGTTGAGACTTGGATATTATTGTTGAGTTAGATTATTTTTATTTAGACTTGTGTTGTATTTTATTTATTCTTTGATATCTTATCGTGCTGTAGTTATATGATTGAGTATGTTGTTCATATTATATTGTGTGATCCGTGTCTCCTTATGGAGTTGGATGCTCGTGTGAGATTATTTAGATAGTATCATGACCTAGACAGCATTCTACCGCCAATGCTGCGGCGTAGGCTGGACGTACCCACGTACTCGTGCCCCAAATTCCGGGTGCGGGTCGTGACAAATTGGGGGAATTATGTAGCAAATTTGCTATGGAATCTATTAAACCTCCTCCTTATATATATATATATATATATATATATATATATATATATATATATATATATATATATATATATATATATATATATATATATATATATATATATATATATATAAAACACAACCGAAAAAACAAAAAAATAATAGGTACAAAATACACATGCACGTGAATACTCAAATAAAAAAAATAGAGAATTATAATGAGAGAGTAATATATTATATACTATTTAGGGGTGGGGATACAATGGGGAGAAAGAAAAAGTCCACGAAAATGGGAGAAAATCAAACGAGAGGGAGGAAAATAGAGAGATGAATTTTTTAATTAGAATTTATCCAACTACCCCTAAAAAGGTAAGTATAAAATAAAATATTCTTTTTATTTGAGAAAGCCAAGGGCTAAATAGAAATTATATCTTTATTCCACAAATAAACAAAATTTTATTTTATTTTATTTTTTTTCTTCTCTACTTTTTGTTCATCCAAACAAGGAAAAAAAATTAACTTTACCTTCATTATACTCCCCTCTTCATTTTTTTCTTTTCCTCAAATTTTTCTTTCACTCTCCAAAATAGTTCCCAAACACACCCTAACAATGGCGATTGACTCATGATAATGGAGAGAATCAAGGAAAGTGGCCACGGACGGATTTAATTTGTGAGTTGATTGTACAAACGGATTATATGCATAGATTTTGGCAGGGATGGGGCAATACATTACAGCGACCCTAAATCGAAATGTCATATTTCCACAGGTAAGACACATGTGGTTAGTGGTCTACATGCCACTATTATTATTATTATTATTATTATTATTATTATTATTATTATTATTATTATTATTAGTAGTAGTAGTAGTAGTAGTAGTAGTAGTAGTAGTAGTAGTGTATATTGTTTTAGTTAGTTAAACTAACATGGTGTAATTGTGCTAACTAAATAAGATATACATCTCTTAGATATCTTAAGGTCACATAGTTATTCATTATAATCCTTTTGGTTATTATACAAATACAAATAAGAAAATCCATTGAAAGGTTCATGCTCATGTAACGAATCCAAATAGAGTTTCTCCTTCTCTTCCTTCTTTTCTTCTATAACATCAAAATATACCATGCTTTATAGATTGACAAACTCGATGTTTACCTTCAAACAAGTAAGTGGTCTCAACTTTTTTAGATTTGAATATTCTTCTTTTGAAGCCACAGCAAAGTTGTTCCTCATACTACACAAAGTTCCTCATAAACTAGCTTGACCATCTATGGTAGCAAAGTTGTTCCTTGCAGAACACAAAGTTCCTCAGGAATTAACGTGATTCCCTGTGAAATTAGCTAGAAAGCTTCCACTAAAGCCATCATTGTCCTCTACGACATTATAATTGTTCCTTGTAGAACCAGTCACAAATATTATTAGCAACCAGAGAGCTTTGTTCATATTCTGCAACCTTGGGTTTCGATTTTCGCGACATGGAATAGCCTCGTGGTCAGGGGGAGCTCCGTTGAAGCACAGAAGTCTCAGAAGTTTGCGAGAAGCAAACTCTATGTAATAGAGTACCTCTATGGAATGGAGTTGCCAGGTGAATTCTAGCCCAGTAGAGCACTGCCTCAGAGAATATTTTGATTGCATCAAACCAGACTCGAAAATTGTATGGTTTTCGGGAGGGGGGGCTTCGACCCTGGCCTCTATCTTGACACGGGATCCCTGCAAGGGGGTATTGCTGTCATGCCCTAATTTTGCAAAATCATTAAGTCTCCACTAAGAGTGATGTCGTACAAGTCTAATTTGTACTTGTACAAGGCATAGTCAATCACGATAGTTAGAACATCTAGAAACAAAGTCATTGCACAAGAAATAAGAAGAAAAGTTAAATAGACAATCTCTCTCAATACAATAAAATATATCACAAGGTTTACAACTTAAGAACTATACAAACAATAATGTTATACATTATAGAAAGACTTAATTGATTTATTTATCAAAGAGGGGGTACATATATATAGGAGGAGGCTTGCCTCCTCCTTACTTTCTATCCATTGTGGGACTAAATAAGTTTTCATAACTCAACACTCCCCCTCAAGATGGGCGATATATATCAATTATTCCCATCTTGTTACAAAATATGTTAAACTCTTTAGAACCTAAACCTTTAGTTAAACAATCAGCTAACTGCTCCATTGATTTCACATAGCTCAAAGTCAAAACTTTTCTATTTAGCTTCTCCTTGATGAAGAACCGATCAATCTCCACATGTTTGGTGCGATCATGCTGAACTAGATTATTTATAATATTAATTGCTGATTTGTTGTCACACTAAAGTTGCAGGGAGTCTCCTCTAAACAAACACATCTCATCCAATAAGCTCTTCACCCACATCATCTCGCACAGGCTAATTGCCATAGCCCTGTACTCGTCCTCAGTTGTGGACCTAGCTACTACATTTTGCTTCTTGCTATGCCAAGATACAAGATTGCCTCCAACAAAAATATAGTAACCTGTAGTAGACTTGCGATCGTCCATACAACCCGCCCAATCGGCATCACAGTAGCCTTCAACTCTCAAATGTCCAGAAGTTCTAAACAATAACCCCTTTCATAGGCTTTATTTAATATACATGAGAATTCTATGAACTGCCTTCATATGCTGCTATCTGGGATCATGCATATATCTACTCACCACACTCACGACATAAGTAATATCAGGTCTCGTATGACATAGATATATAAGCCGAGCAACTAATCTTTGATATTGCTCCTTACTCACAGGATCGCCACCCTCAACACACAACTTGTGATTCTGCTCGATAGGAGTAGAAGAAACCCTGCAACTCAGCATTCATGTCTCTGAAAGAAGGTCCAGAGCGTACTTTTGCTGAGAAAGTACTATACCCTTTCATGACCTTACAATTTTAATTTCGAAAAAGTACTTCAACTGTCCCATATCTTTAACTTCAAATTCCTCTTTAAGTCTTTTCTTCAGCCGTATGATCTCCTCAGTATCGCCTCCAGTAATTACAATATCATCAACATAGACTGCAAGAATAGTGATACGAGTCTTGGAGTGCTTGTAAAATATAGTATGATCTCTATTGCACTGTCTATACCCCATACCATAGACTGGAAGCCTGAATCTATCAAACTATGCTCTCGGAGACTGCTTTAGCCCATACAAAGACTTCTTCAATTTGCATATATTTTTCGTTGCTTATGAATTAGAAAAGCCTGGTGGAATCTCCATATCCACCTCCTCATGGCGATCCCCATACAAAAAGACATTCTTGACATCTAGATGATGTAGATGCCAATTAAAGTTGGCAGCACATGACACCAACCCTCGCACAATGCTCATCTTTGCTACTAGAGCAAATGTCTCATTATAGTCGATACCAAAAGTTTGGCTATAGCCTTTAGCAAATAATTTGGTCTTGTACCTGTCAATTTTTTCCTCTGGAATCTGCTTAACAATATAAACTCATTTACATCCAACATCACGCTTCCCAGCTAGTAGTGGTACTAGCTCCCATGTGTCGTTCTTCTTCAAGGCATAAAGTTTCTCTTACATGGCAGTCAACCACCTAGGATCTTGCTTATCTACCTGCCAGTTGTTAGGTATAAGCACTGAATCTAATAATGCAAGGAAGGACTTATATGCAAGTGGAGTGGATGCATATGAACTGTAATGTGCAATGTCAGTATCCCAATTGTCAAACTTAGCTGGAGATTTTCCAGCATTGACTCTAGAAGTTCTACGAAGCATGACATGAGTATTAGAATCATCAGAGGAGCAATTATTACCAGGTGACTCATGTGGATGGGATAAAGAAGGTCCTGGAGAAGAGGGACTTGGGACATCAGCATTTGTGGGTACTGGCCTAGGAACAGAAGGAGGAAGCTCATGCTCCATATATACTCTCAGCTCCCCCTGACTGTCGGCTCCCCCTGAGACCATCACTCATTGATGACTCAAAAGGACATAGAATCATACCAACCACGATGCCACTCTCATTATCTCTCTCTCTACTAGCATTAGTAGATCTATCCTCAAATAAGGAACTTAACTCTGTCTTCTTCCCATAAAATGGTTCAAACTTCCGGAAGGTTACATCCACACTGACAAACAGCCTTCTTTCAGTGGGACACCAATACTTGTTTCCTTTCTGACTTGATGAATAGCCCACAAAGATATATTTAACTGCTTGTGGATCCAGCTTGTGCACTATCATTCTGTGATCTCGCACAAAATATGTACAGCCAAACACTCTTGGTAGAAAAATAAAAATATTAGAGCCCAAGAGCATCTCACATGGTGTCTTTATCCCTAATACTCTTGACGGCATCCTGTTAATTAGATAAGCTGTTGTCATAACAACCTTACTCTACAAGAACTTTGGCATATTTATTGTCAGCATCAAAGAACGTGTCACTTCTAGTAGATGCATGTTCTTGCGTTCAGCCACCCCATTCTAAGTAGGAGTGTCTGGGCAAGTGGTTTGATAAAGAATTTTCTGACTAGAGATAAAATTAGCAAACTTCTTATTGGTGTACTCGATCCTATTATATGTTCGAAGAATCTTCATATTTACTCAAAATTGGATCTTCATATACGCCGAGAAGTCTTAAAAATATTTGTACAATTCAAATTTTTGCTTAATCATGTAGATCCAGGTCATACGTGAGTAGCAATCAATAAAGGTAACAAATCATCTGAATTCACTGATGGAAGTAGTAGGACACGGTCTCCAAACATCAGAATGAACAAGTACAAATAGCTCAAGACTTCGAAGACCAACTATTTTATAAGTAGAACGTGTATGCTTCCCAAGTTCACAATTATTACAAAATAACTTTTTTTGTCTATTTTATGCATTATCTCAGGTTCTAACTTATTCAAACTATCAAAAGATAAATGTTCCAATCTGCAGTGTTGAAGCATTGCTTCTATCTCTGGCCCACTAATAGTAGCAGCGAGCATTCTAACCTCCATGTCCATGTACCAATGGCCACCACGCCTAATGTCAGTCCCAAGCCTCTTTCCCATGGCCTTCTACTGGAAAGAACACATATTCCGATAAAAAAAATAGTGTAATTCAATTGATCAATGAGAGAGCTAACAAAAAGTAAGTTGCCCGGAAATGAAGGAACATACAAGACAGATGAAAGGGTAATAGATGAAGTACAATAGACCGAACCAGTACCCCTGATGGGTTAGGATGTCCCATCAATAGTCTGAACTGTCTCGGGATGTGTAAACACCCTAATTTTTAGAAATTAAATTTTAAATTTTATTATTTTTAATTATTGAGATTAATGGAGAATTTTTTGTATTTTTAACTAATTAGAATAAATGTTAATTCATGAATTGATATTTTTGTATATTTAATTAATTACTATTATTGCACAAAATATATATTTTTGGGTGTATAACTATTATTAGAGTATTGTATAATTTTTTTAAAATTTATTGTGGTCCAAAACTATTTTTAGATGGCTATATATATATATATATATATATATATATATATATATATATATATATATATATATAGAGAGAGAGAGAGAGAGAGAGAGAGAGAGAGAGAGAGAGAGAGAATATTAATTATTAAACCAAACTGAATTAAACTAACCCAAACCAAACCAACTGGATCCTAAACCTGAACCCGTACCCGGCTACCCAGACCCGCTCACCCATACCCGAACCTATTGCTACAGTAACTTCCCAAAATTTCCCCCGATCGATCCCTTCCCCTCCCCGTCAAACGTCGAACCCCCCCTTCATCTCCTCGTAAGTTCCCCCCCCCCCTTCACCCTATATATAGACTAGAGGAGACCTTCACCACTAGCATCTCCCACCAGTCCAGCCGACCGCCGACGACCGCCGTACCGCCGTACGCCACCGCCACGAACAATCGCTCCGACCTCACGAGCAATAGTGATCACGAGGTACCCTTTTTCTCTCTCATGTTTCTTCCTGCACAGTAGACCTAACAGCGACCCGTCGAATCCTATGCAAAGATCGCATGACCCCCTTGAACCCTGTGTAATTAGTTTAGTGTATCGTGTCCTGTGTCGATCGTAAATCGTGACATAAAACAGGGAAAAATAATCGAGTTTTAGAAACATAAACTGTTCCAAGTACGCGTGTTTAAGTCTCGTTATCTCCATAACGGCACGCGATACTAAAATTCTACTTGAATAGTAATTTAGACAACATAACCTAGTTTTAATTCCTTTAAACACTTTCTTTTAATTCGATGGATGCTGTATTTTATTTGCTGTTGAAATTGACCAAAAACTTGATTTTCTAAACTATTTTTTCTCGAACTGGGATGCATCCCGCTAAACGAGGCAACTTCATCATGTACGAATTGCACCAAAAGGTGCGTATCGTCAACATGGACGTGTGGGATTTCCTGAAACTTGATTTGGATATGTGTGCACACCGGAATCAACGCGTATCCGTCGAAAAGCCCAGTATTGGCATGTTCTGACACTCGTCATAATTTTGTGTGTGCTTGTCATTTCGCAATAAAACTTGCGCTATCATATTCGCAGCGTTACGCTGGTCCTGTGACCCAAGTTTGGTTCGATTCTGATAACGTTAACGAAATACCGTTTTGCGGGCCCTACGGTTCCACTTGACGGACGATTTCTTGACCGGCTCAACGAAATTCAGTTCTGGATATTTTGTTCGGTTCATATTATCATTCTGGACTCGTAGACACTAAGTTTGACAAATTTGGAGAACTTTATCTCTGATATATTTTTTGGTGCGAAGTGGGCCACATGTGGACCCCGCTTTGATCTGAAACTGTCAATTATGTCCTGTATCCAAATTGGACTTATAGGTAGTCAATCCTAGCTATTCAATTATTCTAAGAACAATAGTGATATTTGTTTCAGCATCCAGAGGCGTACCTGGAGATTCCACTGTTACAGGAGCAATTGACGGAGCTCAGAACCCAAGTAAGTGTACCTTGACAACTTGTAGTAGGTCATGTGATATTATTTGTTTATATTTTTTCTATATATTTCTGTAATATACATGTTCAACCTAGGACCATGAGATGTTACTTAGCATCCGAACAAGATTCGGGTGTCGACGTCGTACGCGAAGTCGTGTAACGTCACTTAGAGAGTTGATTACACGATCCTATATTTTTATGTGCTTGCTTTACCAAGTACGTCAAACCATAGGACACTTGACACTATTTCATGTGACATAATCTTTCCTAAGTTATTCATGGTGATTCTGTATAGGCTTACAGGATTCGTGACATGAGACTTGCATATACATAGATATCAGTATGCCTCATTGTACTAGCTAGAGGTCATGATCTTGCGTGTTATGGATATGAGATATTGTGGACATGAGATGTGAGGTTACATTGGGTGAGGAGAGACGCACAGGCTACAAGCTAATTATATATATATATATATATATATATATATATATATATATATATATATATATATATACTATACTATACTATACTATACTATACTATACTATTGGAGGTGCTTTAGTCTCTGTATCAGTGCTTGACCCATTACGTAATATTCTTGCTGCTACGGGCTCTCAGACACGGAGCTTGTAGTGGTCTCAGCCTGATTACTAATGATGCTCTCATATGCATTTCACTTAGCTGGTTACATAGCTTGCCCTGAGGACCTATTTTCATTTACTGTATTTTATTTGGCTTGAGTGTTTCTTGTACCTTGCTATGTCCCCCGAGGACCTGGATCCGGATTATGTCCCCAGGAACAGCAAAGGAGAATTACCCAGAGATATACGGGACATGAGATGATGCTGGAGCAGTACTGGCACTAGAGGACGAGGTTGTGCCAGAGGATTTCTCTTGAGTACTCAGTTATTTACTCAGTTATCAATGGTTATTATTATTTCATATCTGGACTCGTGGAGATATGTATTGGTGATATTCTCTTTTCTTTATTGTATCGGGTTGTTCCCCGAGACACTATTTACTTGGACTTGTTGATGGACTATTTTCTTTATCTATTATCCTGACTGGTTTATCATATTGACTTGCGTTTACTTTCTGTGGATGAGATTAGAATTATACTATTATAGATAGTGTAGACTGTATTTATATATATTACAACTTAAGTGCACTCTAACGGGTCCATTAACTTGGGTTTGCCCATTGAAGTTGTGTTGCTGGCCATTGCCACGTGACTAGTCCATCGGTATTTTGGGACTGGGACGTGACATGATGTATATGTTTGCTTGGATAATATAATACAAACTCACTAAATGTACCTGTAATATGCCTAGATGCACCTGAGTCTATGATCCAATCAGTATGAGATTTAGTGGATGCAAGTGCCTGAACTGGGATACTGTTGCCCATATGAGCAACATAACCAGTAAAGTTTCCAAGGTAGGTAGTATTAGCCAGATCCTGAGTGGCATGTCCCTTGCCCTTAGAACTCTCAACCTGAAGCTTGAACTGATATAGTTCCTCCAACTCTGTCATCTCGGCTCTAGTCATCTTAATAGTGGTCTCCTCTAGCACAGTTAGGTGAGCAACTCCCCGGCCTCCATGTCCCCTGCCTCCTTGACTTGTACGCCCACCTCTCTGTCCTCTGCCTCTTCGGCCACGACCAGAATTGCGGGGTTGAAGGCAGTTGTAGCTGTCCGTAATTATAGCACTCTCTTTCATTTCTGATGGGAGCACTAGGAATCACCAATGTTGAGCGAACAGCTCATGAGGTCTCGCCTTTCATCACTTTCTGTCTAATTTTCTATTGCTCCATCAATACAACAGCCTCTTCCAGGGATGGAAAAGATGACAGATAATACACTGCTGCCCTCCTAGCCTTAAACTATGGGTACAAACCCTTGAGAAAATGAGCCACACGCCTACGCTTAAGGTACCATTTTCCAAGGAGAACATCTATCGTATTTTGCAATGATAGCGAATAATAGTGATCCAAGTCCGCCCATAAGTGGCATAGCTTCGCTGCATACTGAAGTATTATCTTCTTCCCGTGAGTGGTAGCATCAATCCTTTTTTCAACTCCCATCATCAACATGACACTTTCAACTCCAGAGTACATCCCAGCCAATGTCTTCCAAACATCAACTGCACTCAGATTGACTCCACCATCCCAACTATGGATGGAGACACATAAGTCAGCAGCCAAGAAACTACCAGAGAATTAAGGTGATTCTATGTGCTCCACTCAGCACTTACTTTATCATCTAGCTCAGTGCACTCTTCCTTCACATATTTTTTAAGTTCCTTGTCAGAAGGTTCAACAACGCCCTCCTAGACCAACTTAGGTAGTTTTCCTTCCCCTCAAGTTTGATGTCATTAGTTAGTAACTATATCTTCTTCATCACCTGCGATGGTTCTGGTACGGGCACGACTGTCCTACTGGATGATGTCTCCCCTAATTTGGCCTGAAATACCCTGGCCACCCCCTCCAGTATCTCCTTCAGCTCCTGACTAGTCACAGGTATTCCTATCTCCAAAGTTGCTCTAATCACAAACTCAACACAGGGATGAGAATAAACACAACTCAAATACGGGTCATGCACCAACATGGAATCACGGATTTCTCTACCTATCTGTATACCTCCAAGTTCATGTGGCATGAGAGGTACACGAGAGGTAGAACTAGCCGAAACAAAGTCTAGAGATAGAGATCTATGTAAAACATTCCAGGAAGTATGCTCTCTAATCTCAGATCCCACGATGAGATCAAAATCAGAGGATCACACAAGAGTTCTCCTCTGATTATCCATGATCCAACGAACAACTCGCCTATGCCAGCGTATGACGAGGATAAGGTCGACAACAAAGTACCCTGCTTCCAGCAGGTTCGACAACACCCACAGGGGGGCATCGATATACCCTGCTTCTCGCAGGTTCTGTCATGACCCGCACCCGATATAGGGGCACGAGTACGTGGGTACGTCCATCCTACGTCGCAACATCAATGGTAGAACGTTGTCTCGACCTTCTATACTATCTAACATTCACACAATATATATAATACCTGTCATGCCATCTCAACTCCAAATAGTGGAGCAATATAATGATATAATAAATGGTAATCAATACTCAATCACATCTAAAAACTAAAGGAAGATGTAAGCACGATATGGAATAGAAAAAAAAAAATACAAGTCTCAATACATCACAGGTCCAACTCAAGATCTAAACACAACTCAAGATCTCAAAATAATAATACAATCCAAAGTCTAAATAGAAACAACTATTATAAGATATAAAAATCTAAATGGCCTCAGTATCTGGCACTATATTCTCAGCTGACACTCCATCTGTTAGCCCATAGTAAGTGGGACACATCCTCACTAACCAGTTATCTAAAAAATATATCCAGTCAGAATTTGAGCGAAGTACAACCCAATAGCAGTTCTAATTAATTGATAATGACTATAAACAGAAATAGAGAATATAATACAAGATAAAAAATAATGAACAATATCATGCTATGGTATAAAGAACAGGTAAACTAGAGTAATATGATATACACTGATCACAATGAAATAAGATGATGAAGATAGAATATGTGAAGAGCTGTAGCTATACTAAGTGTTTGAAATACTAGTCAGATATATAATCGACTTTGGTTGAACATTGTCTACTTAACGTTGGATAAACATTGTCTAACTTAAACAATAAATATTGAATATTGTTTAGGCTTTGATCACATATCTAGCTAATATTTCCCCAGCCCCCAGCCAATACTCATGGATCCGATCACGATACGTCACGAACACGAACATAATCTAAGTACACGAAGACCATGAATGTACATGAATAAACACAAGCACAAGAAATATTCAATGCATACGATAAAGTACATGTGAAGGAGTATCCAAAGTACACAATAATGGGATGACATTTCCTGACAGAATCCATGTAGTACCAGTCTGTGTAACCACTTGTCAGAATCAAGTAAAATATTTCTAAATACTTGCATTATAGTAATTATCAAATAATAAAAACTATGAGAGAATGTACTCGCATGTGGTCCAGAGCAAATAATATAAAACGGTATCTGAACTGGCATTACACGGTCCTATATATGGAATATTATATTAATACAAGGTTTTAGAATAAAAAATAAGTTAAACTAGTCAAATTCTAGGTCATAAAGTTATTTCTAAGTCAAAATAGTCAAACTAGGTCAACTCTAGGTCAAACTTGGTCAAACTAGCTATTTTTAGGTTGTATGAGTCAATCTCTAGGATATTGGGTCCATACTCTATGTAACTAGGCTATACTAGCTATGTTAGGATACTAGGATACCAACATTATGTCGTATCATAAGATACTTAAATTATTAGATATGAAAATACAATAATATATATATACAAGATAAAAATATATAGTACCCCTAACTAAACTAATGCTAAGTGGATACCTTAGCATTGAGCCAAATACGGTACACACCCCTCTTGATACACAAACTCAATACCTTGAGTATAAGCCAATATCTTGACATTACCTTGGTATCACAAGATAATCCAATATCTAACAGTTAACCTACTAGCCATTCATACCCCACTATACACTAACATGTACTTATACTCATAACTTATATCAGTACTATAGCAAACTAATATACTAGCATACTCATCTGGTATTCAATACCCATACCCCAGGATACCTCAACTCTCATTACCTTGGTGTAACTCAAGCTAAACTAGAAATAATATTAACCAATACTAATACTTATGCTAACTAGTGTAAATATATACCCTCATATATATATACTAACTTATATATATTTATATCTAACTAACAATATTAACTAACTTAACTTTAACAGATACATACATCCTAATCTCTAATGCACTGCTGTGATATACACTGTTGATGTTGCTGCTGCTTACTGCTGCTGTTGCTTTTTGCTGCTACTGCTGCTTACTGCTGTTGTTGCTGCTTTTTGCTGTTGCTGCTGCTTATTACTGTTGTTTACTGCTGCTGATTTCTTACCCGACACCCCCCATTTAGCACACTTTCATACATAGGTACACACACACACACACACACACACACACACACACACACACACACACACACACACACACATATATATATATGCTTACATATCTCAATACTAATAGTGCACATGAACTTCCCTACTCTCCCTATGACCACCAACACATCTCAAATGAAATAGAAACATAAATAAATATATATATATATATATATATCATATAACAACTATAAATACAATACTCTAATATTACAACCAAGGTAATTTGAATTAGAATGCAAAGTATCAAACACGTGGAGTGCACCGCACCCGTATCACACTCAATCTATGATACGCTTGCGATACGGCTCTACCACACCACCAAACGTATCCTGAAGGACAAGAGCAAGTCTAGAATCATAATTAGAAGCAACACGAAGTGTTACCTACTCATCTACGTGTTCGTATCAAAATATGATATGCTCAAACCCCCGTGTCGAAAAAACCCCCAAAATCAACCCGTATTGCCAAATTATCATGATATGGCCTACACGTATCCAATTGTGGACACGACCCTAGTCTCACACAACCAAACACATGTCAATTTGGTCT
Source organism: Iris macrosiphon (assembly GCA_036927795.1). NCBI lineage: Eukaryota > Viridiplantae > Streptophyta > Magnoliopsida > Asparagales > Iridaceae > Iris > Iris macrosiphon. The sequence goes on along the minus strand of JAYESA010000012.1, from coordinate 122,815,085 downwards.
AATTTACCTATTAACAAACATATAATGTGCCAATCTCGAAATTCTCCCAAAATTGACACAAAATACCACATAAAACTCATAATACATAGCCAAATAGCATAGAACTTGTTCCTATAGGTAGTCCTATATCATGGGGTCATTCCTAATGGTTAAATGCATGATTAAGAAGCTATAATGAGAGAAAATTCAAGAATTACCAATTGGGAGATGGATTCCCAATAAAAATATAATTGGACACGATTCGGACACTATTTCTAGCTCCAAAGCTCCTCCTTGTGCTCCTTACTTCTCCAAGCTCCAAGGCTCTAAGAGTGATGAATTTGAGAAAGAATTGGTGGTGAATTATGTAAAACACCAATGAAAGAAAAATGAAAAATTTGGGATCTAGAATTTGGATCAAAAATAAAATACAAATGAGGAGAGAGAGAGAGAGAGAGAGAGAGAGAGAGAGAGAAGAATGGCCTACATGTGGTCGGCCCCAAGTTCTCCCCTCTCCAAGCAATGTACAATGACCAAGTTGTCCCTCTCCATCTAATTATGAAGAGGAATAAGGAAGGACTATTTGGGAAGTCTCTATACTAATTATAATTAAACTAATTCTCCTTAGTTAATTAGCGGGAATGGGTTCATTGGGCCTAGTCCATGTTGGCTCACTATTTGTCATGACAAGTCTAATTTATGTCCACTAATGTCAAGTCAACTTAAATAGGCTAGTCCACAAACTAAATTAAATGCTATAAGCCTCTAATTAAATATAGCACTATAATAATTAAATAACTAATACAAGCATCAAATAAATAAATGGCCCACTAATATTAATATTATATTTCTAAAATTAAATAAGTAGGCCAAATTACTAAATTATCCCTAGCTGAAAAAGTGGGGGTGACAATCCTACCCACCTTAGAAAAATTTTATTCTCGAAATTTAAAGATGATCGTACCCCTCTAGGTCAACCCCAGTCCAAACTAAAATATACAACATACAATTTAAAAAAAATCACTAACTATGGTCTCTGTCCATCATAGTTTTGCAGTCTCCGACAGGGTATACTAACTATATAATAACACACAAGCAGTCTATAAGGTACTAACTAAACACACAAGCAACATATGGAAAGAAAAGGAAAGGAACAGAACATGACACAACAAGATAACCTATCACCTGAAGTGTCGTCCTCTCCAACTGCCATCGCAAATGCCCCGCCCTGCTGGGGTGGCTCCCTATGCGGTTGCTGAGCAGTCTGCGTTGCCATAGGTGGCCTAACTCCACCTCTCTGACCACGATATGGTCCATACGGATTATTGGAACACTCCTTCACCTGATGGTCAGGGAAACCATAATACAAGCACAGTCTGAGCCTCTTCCGACAGTTCTCCCAATCTTTCCCATGCCTTCCATAATAGGCACAAGAAATAGTCTGTGAGTCTGCCTCTGAGGCTGCTGTGGTATTTGATAAACTGGCTTCCGAAACTGTTGTATCTGTTGAGCTGGTGTCCTAACTGGCATAAGATACTGCTGATGTTGATATACTCTCGACTGCTGAAAGTAGGTGCACTTCGCTGGGCCCGTACCACTACTCTCTTCTCAGGTGTCTCTCGGCCTCTTGGAACCAAGCTCCAAATCATCCTCTACCCGTTGTTCCTGTCTCATAATTTTCTCAAAAGTAGCAGTGCGGTCTCCATTAGTAAGGGACTTAATCTAACTGTTCAGTCCCTTTCTGAACTTCCTAGCCTTGGCCTGAGGATTCTGCCCCTCAATAAATCATCCCAATCGGCAATACTCTGCTGCATACTCGTCCACTGTCAAGTTCCCTCGACGAGATTCTGGAATTAGCTCTCCAAAGTACTCTGAGCCACATCCGAGAAGAACTTCCCCTTGAAAATCTCTTTAAAAGCTTCCCAAGTAAGTCCCGACGCTGATATCTTAGGGTCTGTCCTGAACCATATCAGCGTAATGTCGAACATCAACTACCCGCCGTCTCTACCTGCAAGCTCTCAAAAATCTGCGCCAATCGTAGGTCCCTCTCAATGTCCTCTATCCAGTCCTTTGCGTACAAGATTCCCTCGATGCCCTTAAAGTCCTTAGGCCCTATCATCTTGAAGTCAATGATAGTCCCCGGCCTCGGATGCTACGGATCAGGTTGAGGCTGTGCTGTCTGTGGCTGGACTAAGGCGACTCTCTCAATTGCGGCGAGCGCAATCTGGTGAGCATTCTCAATGCCCTATCTCATAACCTCTGACTGTCGCTATTGTGCCTCCATTATCTGCTGAAAGAGCGTAAACATCTGCATCTGATCAACTACGGGTGGCACGAATGGAAGATCCCCTGAAACTTTTGGTGCTGTCCTCTGTACCGGAGGTAGAGCGGCTCCGAAAGCTGCTGTAAAAATGTCCACCTGGATTTGTAAAGTGGACCTCTGGAATATAGCTGCTGGAACAGTGTCTGCTGGTGCTGCCCTCATAGGCGATGAAGTGACTGATCTCGCTGACATTGCGCTTGAGCGCTGGGAACGCGACTTCGGCGGCATCCTGAAGACAGATTCAAAAATAAGGAATCAATATTGAAAAAGATACGACATCATCAGAGAAGGACAAAAATTTCAAGGAAGCAATATTCAGAACGATAAAGATAGCAAGAATCAATTAGGTTAGAATTGTTTTCTAGTTGTGATTGAGTATACGCCTTTATCCTAGCATCCTATATCATATCCTATCGTAGGTTCGCAGTAGTATAACAAAGTCGTTGCACTACCACGATATCGTACTATTACGAAGCCTGGCCTGCATGGACCACCAGAAAAATATGTCACGACCCACACCCTATATAGGAGCACGAGTACATGGGTACGTCCAGCCTACGTTGCAGCATCGACGGTAGAACGATGTCTCGGTCTTTTATACTATCTAACATTCACACAATATATATAATACCTGTCATGCCATCTCAACTCCAAATGGAGGAGCAATATGATGATATAATAAAGGGTAGTCAATACTCAATCACATATAAAAACTAAAGAAAGATGTAAGCATGATATGGAATAGAAGAAAAAAAGAAATACAAGTCTCAATACATCACAGGTCCAACTCAACATCTAAACACAACTCAAGATCTCAAACTAATAATATAATCCAAAGTCTAACTAGAAACAACTACTACAAGATATGAAAATCTAAATAGCCTCGGTATCTGGCACTACATCCTCAGCTGACACTCCATCTGTTAGCCCGTTGTAAGTGGGACACATCCTCACTAACCAGTCATCTGAAAAATATATCCAGTCAGAATTGGAGCAAAGTACAACCCAATAGTAGTTTTAATTAATTGATAATGACTATAAACAAAAATAGAGAATATAATACAAGACGAGAAATAATGAACAATATTATGCTATGGTATAAAGAACAGGTAAACTAGAGCAATATGATATACACTTATCATAATAAAATAAGACGATGAAGATAGAATATGTGAAGAGCTGTAACTATACTAAGTGTTTGAAATACTAGTCAGATATATGATCGAATTTGGTTGAATATTGTCTACTTAACGTTGGATAAACATTGTCTAACTTAAACAACGAACATTGAACATTGTTTAGGCTTTGATCACATATCTAGCTAACATTTTTCTTGCCCCCAACCAATACTCATGGATTCGATCATAACACGCCACAAACACGAACATAATATGAGTACACGAAGAACATGAATGTACACGAATGAACACGAGCACAAGAAATACCCGATGCACACGATAAAGTACATGTGAGGAATATCCAAAGTACACGATAATGGGATGACATCTCCTGACAGGATCCATATAGTACCAGTCCGTGTAACCATTGTGTCAAAATCAAGTAAAATATTTCTAAATACTTGCATTATAGTAATTATCAAATAATAGAAACTATCAGAGAATATACTCGCCTATGGTCCAGAGCAAATGATACGAAACGGTATCCGAACTGGCGTCACGGGGTCCTTTATATAGAATATTACATTAATACAAGGTTTATGAATGAAAAATAAGTTAAACTAGTCAAATTCTAGGTCATAAAGTCATTTTTAAGTCAAAACAGTTAAACTAGGTCAACTCTAGGTTAAACTAGTCAAACTTGGTCAAACTAACTATTTCTATGTTGTATGAGTTCATCTCTAGGATATTGGGTCCATACTCTATGTAACTAGGCTATACTAGCTATGTTAGGATACTAGGATACCAACATTATACCGTATCATAAGATACGTAAATTATTAGATATGAAAATACAATAATATATATATATACAAGATGAAAATATATAGTACCCCTAGCTAAACTAATGCTAAGTAGATACCTTGGCTTTGATCCAAATACGGTATCACACCACCTACACACCCCTCTTGATATACAAACCCAATACCTAGTATAAGCCAATATCTTGACATTACCTTGGTATCACAAGATAATCCAATATCTACCAGTTAACTAACTAGCCATTCATACCCTACTATACACTAGCATACACTTATACTCATAACTTATATCAATACTATACCAAACTAACATAACTAGTATACTCATTTGGTATTCAATACCCATACCCCAGGATACCTCAACTCTCATTACCTTGGTGTAACTCAAGATAAACTTGAAATAATATTAACCAATACTACTACTTATGCTAACTAGTGTATATAACCAATACTAATACTTATGCTAACTAGTATATATATATATATATATATATATATATATATATATATATATATATATATATATATATATATATATATATATATATTAGCTAACTTAACTTTAACTGATACATACATCATAATCTCTAATGCACTGTTGTGCTATAAACTGTTGCTTCTGCTGCTTACCGCTGCTTCTGCTGCTTATTGCAGCTGCTGCTTACTGCTGCTGCAGCTTATTGCTTTATCATACTGTTGCTCATGTTGCTTACTGCTGTTGCTTACTGTTTGTTATTGCTGCTGCTGCTGCTGCTTTTTGTTGCTGCTGCTTATTACTGCTACTTACTGCTGCTGATTTCTTACCCGAAACCCTCCATCTAGCACACACACACACACACACACACATACACACACACACATACATATATATACATATATATATATATATATATATATATAGTTATGTTTCTATTTCATTTGAGATGGGTTGGTGGTCATAGGGAGAGTAAGGAAGTTTTATATATATATATATATATATATATATATATATATATATATATATATATATATATATAACAACTACAAATATAATAATCTAATAGTTATAACCAAGGTAATTTGAATTAGAATGCAAAGTATCAAACGCGTGGAGTGCACAACACCCGTATCACACTCAATCTATGATACGCTTGCGATACGGCTCCACCACACCACCAAACATATCCCGAAGGACACGAACAAGTCTAGAATCATAATTAGAAGCAACACGAAGTGTTAGCTACTCATTTACGTGCATGTGTCAAAATATGACATGCTCAAACCCCCGTGTCAGAAGAAAATCCCAAAATTAACCCATATCGCTAAATTGTCATGATACCACCTACACGTATCCAATTATGGACACGACACTAGTCTCACATAACCAAACATATGCCAATTTGGTCTAATTGACCTATTGACAAACATATGATTTGCCAATCTCGGAATTCTCCCAAAATTGACACAAAATACCACATAAAACTTACAATACAGCGCCAAATAATCTAGAACTTGTTCCTATAGGTAGTCCTATGCCATAGGGTCATTTATAATGGTCAAATACATGATTAAGAAGCTATAATGAGAGAAAATTTCAGGAATTACCAATTGGAAGATGGATTTCTAATAAAATATAATTGGACACGATCTGGACATGATTTCTTGCTCCAAAGCTTCTCCTCCTTGTGCTTCTTGCTTCTCCAAGCTCCAAGAGTGATAAATTTGAGAAAAAATTGGTGGTGAATTGTGTAAAAAACTAATGGAGGAAAAATAGAAAATTGGGGATCTAAATTTTGGATCAAAAATGAAATATAAATGAGGAGAGAGAGAGAAGAATAGCCTATATGTGGCCGGCCCCAAGTTCTCCCATCTCCAGTAATGTACAACAACCAACTTGTCCCTTTTCATCTAATTATGAAGAGGATTAAGGAAGGACTATTTGGAAAGTCTCTACACTAATTATAATTAAACTAATTCTCCTTAGTTAGTTAGTGGAAATGAGTTCATTGGGCCTAGTCCATATTGGCTCACTATTTGTCATGACAAGTCTAATTTAGGTCCACTAATGTCAAGTCAAATTAAATAGGCTAGTCTACTAAATACTACAAGCCTCTAATTAAATATAGCACTCTAATAATTAAATAACTAATACAAGCATCAAATAAATATACATGGCCCACTAATATTAAAATTATATTCCTAAAATTAAATAACTAGGCCAAATTACCAAATTATTCCTAGCTGGAAAAATGGGGGTAACATGTTCGACAACACCCACAGGAGGCATCGACGTACCCTGCTTCCCGTAGGTTCGACAACACCCACGGAGGAACATCACCGGCAAAGAAGATGGACGGTGGTGGAGAAGAAGAAAAGAGAGAAAAAATTATCATGGAGAAAGATATTCAGAATTTTGGCACTGATACCATGTAGAAAGACTTAATTTATTTATTTCTCAGAGGGGGTACATATATATAGGACCTCCTCCTTACTTTCTATCCAATGTGGGACTAAATAAGTTTCCATAACTCGACATACATTATGTCTTTTATAATAGATAATCACATTTTTGCATGAAATGCTTTAGCCTGCCCGATAAATTCTTTGACACCTCAGGATTGTCCAAGCTACTCCCTGCACCTGTAGAACTAGGGGAGGTTAGTACATTATCGTGTACTGGTGATCATGACCTCTAGCCAACTCAACTAAACCAACATGGTAAACATGTAAAGAGAAAATAAAAATTATTATGTGGTCTTTCTAATCTTGCCTTATGATCAGTTAATATTTTATAAACAGTTATAAAAGTATACATGTGACATGGTAAACTTTTCATAAACATATGTACATATATGAACATTGTGAATCTTATCCAACTTACCATCCTTTCCTACAACAGAACTTACCATGTTCTTCCGTGCAAACCAAACATCATTAGCCATACAACTTATCTATATGAAGGTCACTAGCGACATACCACCTTGGACTATATATGGTTAGACAGTTCCCCTTCAATGACAGGTAGTTAGCCCACCTGAAGGTTTCTGAATCACTTGTGCTAGTACATCAGCACTTATTACCCTTGGTCTTCCTTGGCCAACAAGATCCCGGTGTCCCAAAAATTATTTGATAAACTCAAATCTTGTGCACAAGTTATCCATGACCATGCATATTTGTTAACAGTTTAACTATAAAACATATATATGGTACATAAAACTAAAATACTCGTCCAACACATCTCTTTATTATTATATTCCTCAAGCTATTAAACGTACCATACTTCCAATTTCAGGAATTTCCACTTTTGTTAACGTTCCAGTCCAGGGATACTACCTTGGTGACCCGACGATCATACTTATTTCTATAAAAATACATCTCTGAACCACAGTACGATATTCTACTTGTTAAATCAGCAGTACAATATTCCATACGGTAATAAAATCAATAGTTCAACATTACACAAGTATATAACAACGGCTTAATAAATCCATATTCTAGTACTACAACAAGTTAACAACAATGAGATTACTCTCTTTTATCTATCTAAATTCTTTTTAGTTATCATTAACCATTTTATGGCATAGAAACAACTAGTATCAACATTATTCTATTAAGAATGAACGTAAAGGAGAGAAGGATCAAAACCACCACCATGAAAAAAAGTCTACGTATCGAACACCAAGATCTTTGCATGCTTTCTCAGCATTAAACCAAGTCCAAATATGACCCGAAGTTCATAAAATGTTTATTGAACCTGAAGTTCATCTTGAATATGTAGTTCATATTATGTCACTACCATATTTTCTAGGAAAGGATATTTTGGTCATTTCATAATTAAGTAAATATTGTGCATATTGAATATTTATTTATTGTTAGATGTTAGATTTTATTTTGGACTTGTGTTAGTGGACCTAACTAGTTTAGATTATATCCATGGACCAACATTTAATTCTAGTTAGAATTGAGCCCAATAGTAAGCTCATTCATTAGGAGGATGATTAATTAGTTAAACCAATTGGACTAGAACCTTCCCTCCGTAATTAATTTTTTAATAACAAGCCCCAGGGGTTATTGTGGATATTTCATAGTGCCCTAGAGAGGGGGCAAGGCCGGCTACTACATAAGGGGGGTGGAGACTCTCTCTCATCTCTTTTCTTCATTCCAAATTTAGATCTAAAAATTTTTTTTCCAAATTTTTTCATCCCTACATCAATTCCTACCCAAATTTCTTTCCAATTCCTTACCTATTTATCATTGGAGGTCATTAGAATAAGGAGGAAGCAAGAATCTACAAGGAGGAGCAAGGATCTACAAGTTGAAGGCTCTTGACACTCAATTTATGATTTTTATTGAGAATCCATCTTCCAATAGGTTACAATTCAATTTTTCCTCTCTAATTAGACTCTAAATATATAATTTAATCATTAGAAACCCTTCCATGTACTAAGGCTACCCATAGGAATTAGAATTAGGTTCATAGGAGGCCTATGGAGAAAGTTATATGGTATTTTGTGTCAATTTTGGAGAAATTCTGAGATTGACACATCTTGTGTTTGTCAATAGGTCAATTAGACCAAATTGACATGTGTTTGATTATGTGAGACTAGTGTCGTGTCCATAATTGGATACGTGTAGGCTGTATCCCGATAATTTGGCGATACGGGTTGATTTGGGGGTTTTCTTCTGACACGGGAGTTTGAGCATGTCATATTTTGACACGGATACGTAGTTGAGTAGCTAGCTCTTCATGTTATTTCTAATTGTAATTCTAGACTTGATTGTATCTTTCGGGGTACGTTTGATGGTGTGGTGGACTCGTATCACAAGCGTATCATAGAATGAGTGTGATACGGGTGCGGTGCACTCCACGTGTTTGATACTTTGTATTCTAATTCAATTTACCTTGGTCATAGCTATTATAGTATTATAATTATAATTTTTATATGATATATATGTATATATATAATTATGAGCATGTTCTATATTTCTTTGTGATATATTGGTGGTCATTGGAGAGTAGGAGAGAGTTCATGTGCACTATTATTGTTGATATGTATAAGCATAGATATATAAGGATATATGTATGTATATATGTATGTATGTATGTATGTATGTATGTATATATGTATGTATGTTTCTAATTATAATTGTGATGTGTTGGTGGTCATTGGAGAGTAGGAGAGTTCATGTGCATCATTAGTGTGGGTATGTGGTAGCATTTATATATATATATATATATATATATATATATATATATATATATATATATATATATATATATATATATATGAGTGCGTGTATGTGTGTATAGGTGTGTATATATATGTGCTTGTGTGCTAGGGGGTGTCAATAAGAAGCGAAAAGCAGTAAAAGCATCAACAAAAGCTGCAGTAAGCAGCAACAGTGGCGATAAACTGCAGTAGTTTGAGTGATTATAGTTTAGTTATTGATAAGTTAGGATAAGCTAGTTAGTTTATATTGATAAGTTAGTAAGTTATGTATATATTTAGTAAGTTAAGTATATATATATATATATATATATATATATATATATATATATATATATATATATATATATATATATATATATATATATATATATATAAGCACTAGTTAATATTAGTTAGTATTTATTTCTAGATTACCTTGAGTTACACCAAGGTAAGGAGAGTTGAGGTATCTTGGGTATGCTAGTTATGTTAGTTGTAGGTATTGATTTTAGTATTAAATAGTATGTTAGTATTATATAAGTTAGTTAGTTAATTGGTGTATATATATATATGTTAGTTGGTATAGTATAGTTATGAGTTTAAATGCTTGTTAGTATATATATATATATATATAGTTATATCTATTGACTAGATATATGACCAAGGTATTGGGATTTTAGTGAAGGTAAATGGGGTATCTCAAGGTAAAGGGTAAACATAGTATCTTAGTATAGTTAGTAGCTAGTATTGTTATAAGTTATGAATTTAATTGCATATTAGTGTATAGTGATGTATGTATAGTTAGTAGTTAATGTTAGATATTGGATTACCCTGTGATACCAAGGTAATGTCAAGTTATTGGTTTATACTCAAGGTATTGGGTTTGTGTATCAAGATGTGTGTGTAGGTGGTGTGATACCGCATTTGGTTCAAAGCCAAGGTATCCACTTAGCATTAGTTTAGCTAGGAGTACTATATATTTTATCTTGTATATATATATTATGGTATTTTTATATCTAATAATTTACGTATCTTATGATACGGTATAGTGTCGATACTCTAGTATCCTAACATAGCTATTATAGCCTAGTTACATAGTGTATGGACCCAATATCCTAGAGATGGACTCATACAACCTAGAAATAGCTAGTTTGATCAAGTTTGACTAGTTTGACCTAGAGTTAACCTAGTTTGACTGTTTTGACTTAGAAATGGCTTTATGACCTAGAATTAAACTAGTTTAACTTATTTTATTCCAAAATCTTGTATTAATGCAATATTTCATATATAGGTCTGTGTGACACCAGTTCGGACACCGATTTAAAACATTTGCTCTGGACCATAGGCGAGTACATTCTCTGATAGTTTCTATTATTTGATTACTACTATAATTCAAGTATTTAGAAATATTACTTATGATTCTTTGACACTTTGGTACACAGATTGGTATTGTTATTGGATCGTCAGTCATGAGATATTACCTTGATTATCGAGATGGTATCTGTAAACCCCCTTAATTTATTCTGTTGATAGTTAGGGTGGATTTGGAAAAAATATGGTTTTGATAGCAGATGTCGAGATTTAGAGTGGAGATAATTTTATCGGTAATTTTATCGGGTATTTAATTTATTTTTAATTAAAACCCTTGGCGCGCCCTATCATTCCTAAATTAATCGGAGCCCAATATCAGCCCATAAATTTCAGCGGGCTTTTGTACTTTTGACTTGACTCACCAAATTAGGTACTGGACTTTTCCGTCTTCATAAAATCAGTTTTTGTTGTGCTCTAAATTAATTGCACAACTTTCCGAAAATCGTAACCTATATTTAATTCCATGTCGGACACCTGTGTCGTTACCCTAAATTTTGAGATACCAACTTAACCCGTTGAGCCGGACCAACTAAAGGGTCCAAGACTGACTCCAAGCCCCCACCATTTTTGACCTTTGCGTCATTTCCGGATTTTGACCCCAAGTGCCCCATTTAATTTAAATTCGCGGGACACTTTATTTCTATTTAAATCGGGGATACCAACTTTATAAATCCTATTTTAATCTCCAATTAATCCCGATGGCCATTAAATTAAATCCGTGCCCCACACACAACACCCCCTTACCATAAAATTCATCAAACACAATTTTTTCCATAATTTTTGCATCATTTCATGTGTTTGTGCAATTACGCAAATTTAAGGGGCTTAGTTGCAATTATGGAATTAGGTGTCCTCACCTTATTGGCCAGGATTTAAATGGAGAAGCCCCCTCTCCTTTGATTGGTCAAGCCCATCCCCTATTTCTCTCTCCTTGGTATGAGTAATCCTTCATGTTAGATCCTAGCCCCTCATTCAAATGAGGATTTGATCATGAACACCCACTACCCATCACCTTTCTTTATTTAATGTTACCATCACCACTCTTCCCCCTAGGCCGGCCCTAATCCCAACACATAGAGAACCCTACCCCCTCTCTCTCTCCTCCCTCTTCCATTCCCAGCCGACCTCCCTACTTCTTATTTTTCTTCTTCTTCTTCCTTTGTTCTCCTCCATCTTCCTTCCTACATCACACTTGGAGACCAGCATCCCTCTATTTCCGGCCAGCGGCCCCGGCATTCTCCGGCCTGCTGCATTCCCAGGGCCTTCCTCCAGCCTCACCGAGCCGCTCCAGCCATCCGCTGTGCAGTTTCCCCTCCGGCCAGGCAATAGCCACGAGCTCCGACGAGGTTCCATCATCCGTCGACTGCCATCCCTCGGTTTCCACTGCTGCCACCCCTCTGTTCATCCCTCGTCGCCGGCAGCCTACTGAACCACCACGAACTCCGTTCTATCCTTGGCTGACCGTTCCATCAACCGACGGCTGAGCACCGGTGAGCTCGACCACTCCTCACCCCGTTACACCACCTTCCAGCATCACTCCGGTTGACTGTTCCTGACTCTACCTTGCATTCTTCCCTGCGCCACCTAAACCTCCGGTTGAGCCTCCATATCGTCGAATGTCGGAGCAACCCGACGAGCCCTCGACTGCCACAAAGCTTTTCCCCCGGTCATCGCTGCCACGAGCAACCCTACCCGGCCTCCACAATCTACCATCACCACCGCGGTCAGATATCGAACACCTCCATGTGGTCGACAAGCTCGACCATAGCAGTCCAGCCAGAGCTCCTCCGTGGGGTCGACGAAAGCACCACCTCCTCGTTCTCCTCCGGTCACCAACACCGATCCCCAGCCATCACCCTGCTGTACACCCCACCCTCTCGACTACCACACACCGATCCAATACCGCCTCCAGCAACCACCTCGCCGTCAAGGTACTGCGGGACCTGAGGACTTGGATGCGGTACTGGATCCTCGTCATCAGCAGCCGCACGCAGGCAAGTGTACCTTGCCACCATATATTTTTAGTCTACAGATATTCATTGTTTCATTATGTACTTTGTGCACGTACTTATGTTGACGTTCGATACTTCATGTCCGGTTCACAACCGGGTGAAGACGTACGTCGTAACGTCTTAGGAAGATTGTTGGATGATTCATAGTTTCTCGATATACGTACCTGAGTTTATCGATACCCCAGGATACACTCATACACTGTGATCATGCCAGATTCATGTATCCTGATACTGACATCATGACCAAAGACTGGGATGACCTTAGGGTCGCGTCTGTTGAGTTCTTTCCGTGTATCGAGACTGTAGTTAGAGGTTCAGGTTCAACGCACAATCGTTGACCGCTTGGGAAGGGAAAGACAGTTACTAGACGCTTGGGCTCCTCTGCACGCGCTTACATATTTATGTAGTATTTATATTGTGATCTTGTATCTAGTGTAGTGGTTTCACCCGTGTGACTCTTTGCCCGGAGCTGCGGTACGTGCCGTGTGTTTCCGTGTCCGGAGCTATGGTTTTATTTTGGACAGCCCACGCGTCAAACATTATCTTTAAACTGTGTCACACTAGTTGGTTATGATAGAGTACCATGTCGTGCACTTGTACTTTCTGTTTACTTGGCATTGCTGTATTTTTGTACCTTGTTATGTCCCTCTGAGGACCTGGTTCCCTGCCTGTTTTGCAGCATAGATGATTACGGAGCACTTGGATATACTGTTGGAGTTGCAGGTCTTGCGGGCATGGTACCAGGTACTCACATTATATCTTCCAGCATTATGGATATTTTACATTGTTTATTTCATCTGTTGTTGTAGCCTAGTTTTTATAGACTCATATTTCTTCTCGAGTCTATTCGAGTTAGTGTGTTATTGGGCGGCCGACTCTAGCACATATAGCTCTTTCTTGTATACTGTTGTATATTGTGGATTGAGACATAGAGGTTTACATTTATAGAATAGCTAGATAGTGCCCTTTATATTACAGCTTATACGTATTCGAGTCAGACTAGAGTCTGGTCGAATGCGTAGCTGGCGTGTCACGTATTCCTGGTCCTACGTATTTTGGGACTGGGGCGTGACATGTTTTTGTGGTGGCCCATACAGGTCCGATTTAAATCATCTTAGTCACCTGACTGTGCCAAGCGAGCCTGCAAATTAGGAATAGATGTTATGATTGTTGAATAGGATCTCAATCCATAATCGATTTTAAAACTCTTTATATGTGATTATCGCCCTTGGACTTCCACTTTGCATTCGTTCAATCTTCGTCAATATCGCTATCCTTGTTTCTCGTCCCCTATTGTTCGGGGAGACGAGTGCTTGTGACTGATGGTTTTCCTCCAGAAAAAGATCAAAGACAAGACGGCAGAAGACAGAATTCGTATACCTTTCTCTGAGAAGATTGTTACCTTATCAGGATAGATTGATGGGTTCTTTGGATTCTAGAACTAGTGTGGAAGGTTGGCAAGAGAGTTGGACCCAGTAGTACCCTACCCGTGCTTGAGGTAGCAGTGATCTTGGAAGTACTAAGAGCTAGAAGGATTATTGATCATGACCTAGAATAATTTAGGGAAATGCATAGCCTGATGAAGGAAACTAGTGGTTGTATATGATAGCAATACCAGGAATGACATTATGGACTAGAGGAGATAAAATTTTAAGCTCTCACTTGGAAGATGATGATCTAATACCAGAAATTTTAGTATGTGCTTGGGTGACATCATTATTATAATTGCACTATGTGACTTGGAGAGATGAATAACGAAAAGAAGAAATTCGAGGAATAAAATTTTAGGGAAAACGTTGAGGAGAAGATAATTATACATTAGGCACAATTTTTTTTTTCTTTTGAGGATTGATGTTGGAAACAGAACGGGAGAAATTATTTTGAGATTTAAGACTAGACTATGACATTGTCCTAGACATGAATTGGTTGAGCCAATACCACGCGACACTAGATTGTCGACGTAGTTGCATTATATTTTTAGGCCACCAGATTACCCTGAGTAAGAGTTACTTCAGGGAGCCCGGGAGCATAGTGCCATCTACCTTAGAGGCACACATTGTAGAAGGTGAACCAGTGTACCCGCGTATTATATCAGAGTTTAAGGATGTGATTCTAGATAATCTTTCCGGCCTGCCACCTGACAGAGAGATAGATTTTGCTATAGAGTTGACTCCAAGAGCGGAGCCAATTATTTTCCCGTCTTCAGACTAGCACCGAAAGAGTTAGTTGAGTTGAAGGTCCATAGTAGAGGATCACTTGGACAAGAGTTTCAGTCGGGCTAGTATTTTTCTATGGGGGAATACCCATCTTATTTGCGCCGAAGAAAGACGGTACGGTATAGTTGAATCAGCTAAGTGGCGCATATGTATTCTAGAAGATCGATCTCAGATCAAGCCACCATCTGATCAAGGTACGGAAAGAGGATGTTTCGAAGACGGCTTGTCGGACGTAGTTTGGACACTATGAGTTTTTAGTCATGCCGTTTGGTTTAACCAATGCGCCAGCAATATTTATGAGCTTGAGGAACAATATTTTCCACCAGTACTCGGAGAAGTTCGTGGAGGTAGTTATCGACAACATCTTGGTATATTCCAAGAGTCGGGAGGAGCAAGAGAGACATCTCAGGATCGTGTTGGAGACGCTGAGACAGGAGAGACTGTATGCCAAGCTCAGCAAATATGAGTTATGATTAGGTAGAATAGATAGTATACGCATCAGGACGACTAAGGGTTCATGAGAAGAACTATCAGACACACGATCTAGGACTAGCTGCAGTAATATTTTCACTAAAGCGATGGCGACACTACCTTTATGAAGAGCATGTTGAGATTTATACAAAACACAGAAAGTCTGAAGAATGCCTACACGTAGAAGAAACTCAACATGAGACAAAGGCATTGGCTAGAATTTATGACAGATTCTAATATCGAGTTGCAGTACCACCCTGGCAAGGCGAATGTAGTAGCAGATGCCTTGAGTAGGAAGCCTATGACATATTTTTACGACTCATCGCCAGTTGTTGGAGGATTGTCAGGAACTCAGGATTAAGGTTGTATTGCCAGGCATAGATGGACCGATGACCGGTCTCGAGGATTCAGACCGCATTTATTGAGAGGATCAAGGCAGTCTTGCCTACGGATACGAGATTTAGACGACTGCGAGAAAGGACAAAGGCCGACATGCAAACGGGACTCAAGTTTCATGAAGACGGAACAGTGAGGTATAGAGATCGCCTATACATTCCGAGTGGCAAGCTACGCCAAGAGTTGATGACCGAGGCTCATAGCTCGATTATTCTATTCATCCCGGGGGTACGAAGATGTACCGAGATTCGAGGTAACATTATTGGTAGTATGGGATGAAGAGAGAAATTACAAGATTCGTGACGAAATATTTAGTTTGTCAGCAAGTCAAGGCTGAACATCAGAGGACTGCAGGATTATTGCAGCCGCTTCCCTTTCTCGAGAGGAAGTGAGAACACATTACCATGGACTTCGTCACAGGATTCTCGTGGAGCCCAAGCGGGAAGGATGCGGTTTGGGTTGTCGTAGACAGACTCACCAAGTCTGCACATTTCTTGCCCTTCAGAGTAGGGCAGTCTACGGAGATATTAGCTGACATGTATTTGAGACAGATAGTACGATTACATGGAGTGCCTGTCAGCATCGTATCGGATCATGATTCTATAATCACGTCATATTTTTGGCAGAGTATACAGGAGAGCCTAGGAACTCGTCTCAAGTTCAGCACTACATATCATCCACAGACTGATGGTCAGTCAGAGCACGTGATACAGATATTAGAGGATATGTTGAGAGCGTGCATGATTGATTTTGGAGGATCTTGGGAGGACCACTTGCACTTGGTAGAATTTTCTTACAATAACAGCTACCAGGCTAGCATACAGATGGCACCTTATGAGGCACTGTACGGCAGGAAATGTAGGTCGCCAGTTTATTGGTGTGACGTAGGAGAGCGTCAGATACTTGGTCCAGAGTTGGTGACACAGACAGTGGAGAAGGTCAAGCAGATTCAGAGCCACCTGCGTGCAGCACAGGACAGACAGAAACACTGGGCAGATGCGCACCGCAGACCATTGGAATTCAAGAAGGGTGACCATATGTTTTTGAGGATATCGCCCACTCGTGGTACCATCAGATTCGGAGGCAGAGGCAAGCTGAGTCCGAGGTACATCGGACCTTTTGACATTTTGGAACGAGTTGGCGAAGTGGCTTACCGTCTTGCATTACCTCCATCATTAGAGGGAGTACATGACGTATTTCACATATCGCAGCTGAGGAGATATGTCGTAGACCCTAGCCACGTGCTTGATCATTCGGAGATTACAGTCGGACCCAGTCTGTCTTACGTGGAGCAGCCAGTTGAGATCCTCGATCGCAACGAGAAAACTTTGAGAGGGTAGACGATTCGACTGGTTAGAGTGGCATGGAAGCACCATTCACCAGGCGAGTCTACTTGGGAGCGCGAGGATTCTATTCGGCAGTGATTCCCGTACTTATTTGAGGAGCAAGGTACGAATTTACGTACGGCATTTGATTATAAGTTGTTTTAAAATTCTTTTAGATATTATCGTACTTTACTTTTAATTTCGGGGACGAAATTTTTCTAAGTTGGGAAGAATGTAAACCCCCTCGATTTATTCTGTAGATAGTTAGGGTGGATTTGGAAAAAATATGGTTTTGATAGCAGATGTCGAGGTTTAGAGTGGAGATAATTTTATCTGGTATTTAATTCATTTTTAATTAAAACCCTTGGCGCTCCCTATCATTCCTAAATTAATCGGAGCCCAATATCAGCCCATAAATTTCAGCGGGCTTTTGTACTTTTGACTTGACTCGCCAAATTAGGCACTAGACTTTTCCGTCTTCATAAAATCAGTTTTTGTTGTGCTCTAAATTAATTGCACAACTTTCCGAAAATCGTAACCCATATTTAATTCTGTGTCGGACACCTGTGTCGTTACCCTAAATTTTGAGATACCAACTTAACCCGTTGAGCCGGACCAACTAAAGGGTCCAAGACTGACTCCAAGCCCCCACCATTTTTGACCTTTGCGTCATTTCCGAATTTTGACCCCAAATGCCCCATTTAATTTAAATTCGCGGGACACTTTATTTCTATTTAAATCGGGGATACCAACTTTGTAAATCCTATTTTAATCCCCAATTAATCTCGATGGCCATTAAATTAAACTCGTGCCCCACACACAATACCCCCTTACCATAAAATTCATCAAACATAATTTTCTCCACAATTTTTGCGTCATTTCATGTGTTTGTGCAATTACGCAAATTTAAGGGACTTAGTTGCAATTATGGAATTAGGTGTCCTCACCTTATTGGCCAGGATTTAAATGGAGAAGCCCCCTCTTCTTTGATTGGTCAAGCCCATCCCCTATTTCTCTCTCCTTGGTATGAGTAATCCTTCATGTTAGATCCTAGCCCCTCATTCAAATGAGGATTTGATCATGACCACCCACTACCCATCACCTTTCCTTATTTAATGTCACCATCACCACTCTTCCCCCTAGGCCGGCCCTAATCCCAACACATAGGGAACCCTACCCCCTCTCTCTCTCTCCTCCCTCTTCCATTCCCAGCCGACCTCCCTACTTCTTATTTTCTTCTTCTTCCTTTGTTCTCCTCCATCTTCCTTCCTACATCACACTTGGAGACCGGCATCCCTCTATTTTCGGCCGGCGGCCCCGGCATTCTTCGGCCTGCTGCATTCTCAGGGCCTTCCTCCAGCCTCATCGAGCCGCTCCAGCCATCCGCTGTGCAGTTTTCCCTCCGGCCAGGCAATAGCCACGAGCTCCGACGAGGTTCCATCATCCGCCGACTGCCATCCCTCGGTTTCCACTGCTGCCACCCCTCTGTTCATCCCTCGTCGCCGGCAGCCTACTGAACCACCACGAACTCCGTTCTATCCCTGGCTGACCGTTCCATCAACCGGCGGCTGAGCACCGGTGAGCTCGACCACTCCTCACCCCGTTACACCACCTTCCAGCATCACTCCGGCCGACTGTTCCCGACTCTACCTTGCATTCTTCCCTGCGCCACCTAAACCTCCGGTTGAGCCTCCATATCGTCGACTGTCGGAGCAACCCGACGAGCCCTCGACTGCCACAAAGCTTTTCCCCCGGTCATCGCTGCCACGAGCAACCCTACCCGGCCTCCATAATCCACCATCACCATCACAGTCAGATATCGAATACCTCTATGTGGTCGACAAGCTCGACCATAGCAGCCCAGCCAGAGATCCTCCGTGGGGTCGATGAAACGACCACCTCCTCGTTCTCCTCCGGTCACCAATACCGATCCCCGGCCATCACCCTGCTGTACACTCCACCCTCTCGACTACCACACACCGATCCAACACCTCCTCCAGCAACCACCTTGCCGTCGAGGTACTGCGGGACCTGAGGACTTGGACGCGGTACTGGATCCTTGTCATCAGCAGCCACATGCAGGCAAGTGTACCTTGCCATCCTGTATTTTTAGTCTACAGATATTCATTGTTTCATTATGTACTTTGTGCACGTACTTATGTTGACGTTCGATACTTCGTGTCCGGTTCACAACCGGGTGAAGACATACATCGTAACGTCTTAGGAAGATTGTTGGATGATTCGTAGTTTCTCGATATGCGTACCTGAGTTTATCGACACCCCAGGACACACTCATACACTGTGATCGTTCCAGATTCCTGTATCCTGATACTGACATCATGACCAGAGACTGGGACGACCTTAGGGTCGCGTCTGTTGAGTTCTTTTCGTGTGTCGAGACTGTAGTTAGAGGTTCAGGTTCAACGCACAATCGTTGACCGCTTGGGAAGGAAAAGACAGTTACTAGACGCTTGGGCTCCTCTACACGCGCTTATATATTTATGTAGTATTTATGTTGTGATCTTGTATCTAGTGTAGTGGTTTCACCCGTGTGACTCTTTGCCCGGAGCTGCGGTACGTGCCGTGTGTTTCCGTGTCCGAAGCTACAGTTTTATTTTGGACAGTCTACGCGTCGAACATTGTCTTTAAACTGTGTCATACTAGTTGGTTATGATAGAGTACCCTATCGTGCACTTGTACTTTCTGTTTACTTGGTATTGCTGTATTTTTGTACCTTGTTATGTCCCTCTGAGGACCTGGTTCCCTGCCAGTTTTGCAGCATAGATGATTACGGAGCACTTGGATATACTGTTGGAGTTGCAGGTCTTGCGGACATGGTACCAGGTACTCACATTATATCTTCCGACATTATGGTTATTTTACATTGTTTATTTTATCTGCTGTTGTAGCCTAGTTTTTATAGACTCATACTTCTTCTCGAGTCTATTCGAGTTAGTGTGTTATTGGGCGGCCGACTCTAGTACGTATAGCTCTTTCTTGTATACTGTTTGTACATTGTGGATTGAGACATAGAGGTTTACATTTATGGAATAGCTAGATAGTGCCCTTTATATTACAGCTTATACGTATTCGAGTCAGACCAGAGTCTGGACGAATGCGTAGCTGGCGTGTCACGTATTCCTGGTCCTACGTATTTTAGGATTGGGGCATGACAGTATCGAATACTACTCCTTGTTGATATTGGATAACATTGGATATTATAGGTTAAATATTATATACATTGGTTAGTAACGTGTCATGATTCGATCCATCGTATAAGTCGGGGCGAGGGAAATACTAATTAAATATGTGATCAAGAACTATCAGCTAGTAGTGTAATCATTGGCTTCTAACTAATCATACACTTCACGTATGGTTGAGTTAGCTACTTAGTGTAATCATTGAATATCCCAAACTGATCACTTATCTAGTTAGTATCTCAAACACATAGTATATTGTAGATTCTATATTCAGTTCATAGATTACCATATTCTATTTCTGATATTATAGTTCATCTCCTTTATTCTTGTACGCATTGATTTATATTTCAGTTGCTAGTATTGCTAGTTCCTTCATTGTTCTTAGATCATCAGTTATATTCACATCGTATATAGCATCCTCTATTTTACTGTTTTATAGTTTTTATCAATTAATTTGAACTGCTATTGGTTGTACTTTGCTCCATTCCTGACTGGATAATATTTTTAGAGGATCCGAAAGATTGGTGTCCGACGTACTACGGACCTCGACCTATAGATGGTGTAGACATGGATCCACTAGTTCTGGAGTGACTGTCGGAAGATCTAGCCAAAATCACTAGTTATCATAGTTACTTTTCTTTAGCATTTTGGTACCGAATTTATTTCTGGCGTATATTTGAGACTTGGATATTATTTTTATTTGTTGTTATTATATTTAGACTACATAGTTATGTTAGACTTTTTTGATATCTTATCGTGTTATAGATTTATGATTGAGTATTGTGTCATATTAAGTTTATTGCCCTCCTTCTTGGAGTTGAGATATTATTGGCAGATTATACATTATGGTGAGATAATTAGATAGTATAGTCGACATAAACAGCGTTCTACTGCCGATGTTGTGGCGTAAGCTGAACGTACCCACATACTCGTGTCTGTTCACCGGGTGAGGGTTGTGACACATTTTTGTGGTGGCCCATGCAGGTCCAACTTTGTAATTTGTGCGAAGTCATGGTAATGCAACGATTTAGTTGTACTACTGTGAGTCTGTGATAGGATATAGGATATAGGACATAGGACACTAGGATGAGAGAGGGATACTCAATCACAACTAGGAATTCCAATCTGATTTGAAATCGCTACTTTTGATTCCTTCTAAATACTTTGAATATTGTTGTCCTTCCTTGATAATTTCTTATCTTGTGTCGAATTGATCTTTTTTGTTTCTATCTGTCTTCAGGATGCCGCCGAAGACCAGATCCCATCGATCGGGAGCAGTTTTTGCGAGGTCAGCCACCTCTCAATCTCCCACTCAAACAGCAGGGATTGTACCACCTACGACATCAGTTCACGTAGGAGTCTCGGCTGCCTTCGAGGGTTCTCCTCTACCTGTTCCAAGGACTACCCCAGTTGCTTCGAAGGGACTTCCACCACCTCCATTGTCAGGAGATAAAACGCCGATGGTTGCACTGATTAGAGAGATAATGGAGGTACAGAGGGCAAAAATAGAGGCCTACCACAGGCAGTCAGATATGATGCGGCAGAGTATAGAAAATGCCCATCAGGTAGCTATTATAGCAGTTCAGAGAGGGGCTCCTCCACAGCCACAGGATGTTCAGCTCAAGCCGGGCAACATTCAAAATTTAAAGAAGCTAGAGCCTCGAGTTTTCAAGGGGACAGAGGGTATAGTCTATGCTGATGATTGGCTCAAGGATATCAAGCGTCTCATGAGGGTATCCCGTCTTGCTGAGGATATGAAGGTTAAAGCGGTAGGACTTTAACTGTTCGACGTTGTCCGTACTTGGTTCAGGAATGAGCCACTTCATACTGATGCAGGACGGTCTTGGAAGGTGTTTAAGGACCTCTTCAAGAAGAAGTTCTTTGCTCAGACAGACAGATTGGACTTAGGAAGGCAGTTTTAGAGCCTTATACAGTGGAGCATGTCCGTAGAGGAGTATGTCGCAGAGTTTGGAAGGCTGAGCCGATTTATGGAGTACTTGGTGAGGGAGCCAGAAGTTTGGGCTATCTATTTTCGCGAGGGTCTGAATTGGGAAATAAAGATCCTCATTCCGTCTTTCTATGAGACGTATTCTGAGATACTTGCAAAGGCACGCAAGGTCGAGTAGGAGTGGAACTTTAAGCCAAAGAGGGACCGTGATATTTTGGGGGTGCCAGTAGCAGTGAGGGACCGACGAAGAGGCTACAGTTCCAGCAACAGTATCAGGGAGTTTACCAGCAACAATATTAGATGCATGAGCCAATTGTTGCCTTAGTACAAGCTCCAGTACAGCAGATGCCACAACAGCCTCAGAGATGGGTGCAACAGGCTCCTCAATGCACCTATTATAAGAGGACTGGGAACACTTGGGAGATGTGCCGGAAGAGACTTGGAGCGTGCTTACATTATGGATCAACGGAGCATATGGTGAAGGATTATCTCTGGACCCTTCATCGTCTAGGCCAGGGTACAGATCGAGGGCAGAGAGGTGGAGCTAGGCCACCTGTAGCACCGTATATTGCTTATCACCCGCATAGGGAGCTACCTCGACAAGACAAAGTATTTGTAATGACGGTCGAGGAGACCGATACTACAGGTGATGGGTTAGCAAGTTTTGTTCTTTCTTTATGTTACTTCCATCTATTTTGATTGATTGCTTCTTTAGTACCTTTTGGAAACTTGTGTTATATAGTTAATATAGCTAATAGAATATCCTGACAGAGACAACAGTAATAAGACAGACGGAGGCCATAACCATGCATGCTGTTCTTTGCATAGGACGGTTCTTTGTGTGATTTTAGATAAGACCTTCTTGGACTATGATTGCTGGGGGTTTGACCTAGAAGGAGTATGATCACCCTAAAATTTCGAGGATACAATTATTTTAAGGGGGTATTCTTATCACTACCATATTTTTAGGAAATAATATTTTGGTCATTTCATAATTAAGTAAATATTGTGATGTTAAATATTTATTTATTATATTATTTATTTATTGTTAGATGTTAGATTTTATTTTGGACTTGTGTTAGTGGACCTAACTATTTTAGATTAGATCCATGGACCAATATTTAATTCTAATTAGAATTGAGCCTAATAGTAAGCCCATTCATTAGGAGGAGGATTAATTAGTTAAACCAATTAGACTAGAACCTTCCCTCCTTAATTATTTTTTCATGACAAGTCCCAAGGGGTATTGTGGACATTTTATAGTGCCTTAGAGAGGGGGCAAGGCCGACCACTACATAAGGGGGTGGAGACTCTCTCTCCTCTCTTTTCTTTATTCCAAATTTGATCTAGAAATTTTTCTTTCCAAATTCCTTCATCCATACACCAATTTCTACCCAAATTTATTTCTAATTCCTTCTCTATTCATCATTAGAGGCCATTAGAATAAGGAGGAAGCAAGGATCTACAAGGAGAAAGCAAAGATCTACAAGGAGGAGCAAGGATCTACAAGTTGAAGGCTCTTGACACTCAATTTAGGATTTTTATTGGAAATCCATCTCGCAATAGATATAATTCAATTTTTTCTCTCTAATTAGACTCTAAATCTATAATTTAATCATTAGAAACCCTCCTATGTACTAAGGCTACCCATAGAAATTGAAATTAGGTTCATAGGAGGCCTATGGAGAAAGTTATGTAGTATTTTGTGTCAATTTTGGGGGAATTTCGAGATTGGCACATCTTGTGTTTATCAATAGGTCAATTAGACTAAATTGACATATGTTTGGCTGTGTGAGACTAGTGTTGTGTCCATAATTGGATATCTGTAGGCCGTATTCCGACAATTTGGTGATACGGGTTGATTTAAGGGTTTTATTCTGACACGGGGGTTTGAGCATGTCATATTTTAACACGGGCACGTAGTTGAGTAGCTAGCTCTTCGTGTTATTTCTAATTATGATTCTAGACTTGCTCGTGTCCTTCGGGATACGTTTGGTGGTGTAGTGGACTCGTATCGCAAGCGTATTATAGAATGAGTATGATATGGGTGCGGTACACTCCACGTGTTTGATACTTTGTATTCTAATTCAATTTACCTTGGTCATAGCTATTATAGTATTATAATTATAATTGTTATATGATATATATGTATATATATAATTATGAGTATGTTCTATATATTTTTGTGATATGTTGGTGGTCATTGGAGAGTAGAAGAGAGTTCATGTGATCTAATATTGTTGATATGTATAAGCATATATATATATATATATATATATATATATATATATATATATATATATATATATATATATATATATGTGTGTGTGTGTGTATGTGTGTGTGTGTATTTGTGCTTGTGTGCTTGGGGGGTGTCAATAAGTAGCGAAAATCAGCAGCAAAAGCATTAGCAAACGCAGCAGCAAAAGCAGCAGTAAGCGGCAACAGCATAAGCCATAAGCAGCGGCAGAAGCAGCGATAAGATGGAGTAAGCTACAGTAAGCAGCAACAGTGGCGATAAGCTGTAGTAGTTTGAGTAATTATAGTTTATTTATTGATAAGTTAGGATAAGCTAGTTAATAAGCTAGTTAGTTTATGTAAAATCCTTATTTTTTTTAATAAACCGTATTAGTTATTTTAATTAATTAATTATTTTATTATTAGTTGATCCTCTACGGCCAGTAACTTCTCCATTCTTACTATTGACACTTGCTCTATAAGCACTATGATTAAGACTTAAGATGACCACTACCTATAATACGAGAGGATACCCTAATAAGTACCAAGATATTTTCTTCGTATACCCTAACAAGAGTTCTATTTTATTTACAAGGACCAGGTTATTCTGAAGAATCCCCTCAAGGCAATTACAGTATTAGTTTATTGTTATAAGTTGGGTAGTATACCTCACAACCCAGTATCACCTAGTCCTCTGGACCCATTGATGAAGTATAACCGAATGGCATTAACTATATGCTAGCATAAGACAATAGTGTTTATCCAGACTATAGAACTTAGAGGCTATACCCCTACTTTGTCGACTATCGACTTAAACAAGGAATTAGTATGATAACTGTAGAGATTATAGAGTCTTATCTTTTTGTGAACTTGAATTGTTATGTACCTTCTTTCATCATAATCCAGCATATTTATATTTATTGTACTGCCTTGACTTATGCTGCTATTATAGCCTAGTTTTTGCAAGCTTATTCTTTATCGAGCTTGTTCATGACATATGTATTATTGGGGAGGCCCACAATAATATATTTCAGAATTAGTGTATTACGGTCTGATCAACCATAGTGTGCCTGATTCGCCCTTCACAATACTACCTTACGTGGATCGAGATATATAGTTGACTAGTAGACACATGTACTTGCCCTCTAGATATGTCTGAGCGGATCGTGTCAGTTACATAACAATACTGATACGAGCATGCGAATAAGGATTTACCAAATAGGATTTTAATCCACGACTGCCTTGACAATTCCCTTTTGAATTCCCTAATCGCCTTGACCTCCATACTTCTATTCTAATACCTTTCCCTTGAACTCTTTATCATTATTTTCTGTCTTCCCTTATTTCGGAAAGACGAAATATCGTGCTTAGTATAAGTTTAATATACATATAGTACTAGATATACCCCATAGGCCAATCACAATACTTGGTGATTATTTTTCGCAATTAAAGGCATATCATATATGATATATTTGGTGTTAAAGTTCTGAGGATTGAGTAACATGATTAAGTAAATTTGAGGAATATGTTTTCTTAAATGTAAGAGCCTTATGTGATAGATGGGTAAATTTTAAGTTGGGTAGCAGTGCATTGTCAACTTGAGAGGAATTTTTTTTAGATTGTGATCGAGTAAGATTAGATTGGGAGAGGTTCAAGCCATTTTAATTTTGAAAATTATTTAGAGGAATGATTAAGATAATGAGGATTTAATGAATTATGAAATCTTGATATTGCGGACCACATATTTATACTTTGAGCACATGATTTAAATTTTGAATATTGAAGGTTGAATCATCGATTTAAATTTTGAGGATAAATATAGAATTTTAGACTTGAACAATTGGTGAATTAAATTCAAAATTTTATAATTTGATGATTTGAATTAAAAGTTAAATTTTGATTGTTGGATCACCTATTTGAAATATTGAGGATGAAAATTGAATTTAAAATTTAAAGAGTACGAAATTCATAAGTTAAGAATTGGAATAAGATTTGATTAGAATTGTGTATTGTTCAAAGTCTAGAGGAAATTATGATAGATGAAAATTGTGATATAAATTTTGATGTGAGATGTCCAATAGATTTGAATTAGATTTGGATGTTGATTATTTAAAAATAGAGAAGAGATTATGATTGATTAAATTTTGATTTGAACAGTGATTATTCTAGTTTTGAAGTAATCGCGAGAGATTTGAATAGATTTTGTTATTTAAATTTTTGGAAGAGATTGCGATTGACTTGCCTTATATACGATTGTGAAGGATTTAGCAAATCATGGCTTATTTTTAATTTCGAGAACGAAATTCTTTTAAGTTGGGTAGATTGTAAACCCCCTCACCCAAAATAGGTATTTTGTGTATATTTTATATTATTATATTTATTATAGATATTGAATTTTTTTAGAGTATTCTCTTAGTTAATTAGAAAATACAATTTTTTTTGTATATTTACTTATATAAATATTTATTTAGAATTATTTTTAGGCTATTTTAGACTTTTGGAGATTTTTCTAGAATTTTTAGGTAATTAAAACATAGGGAACCTAAATTTCTAGGATTTTCATGATTTACTATGAGACCATACTTGCATATTATTCCTACCAAATATTTATTTTAGGTTAAAATATTTAATTATATCTTTCTGTAATTTATTTAGAATTTTAAGAAATATATTTAGATTTTTGAAATTATTTAGGATTTATTTGGATATATATAGTATTAATATTAGATAGATGATAATTTAGTGTTAATAGATATTAATAAGATTATATATAAATTATTTGTATTATCTTTAATTCTATTTAAGATTATAAATTATTGAGATAACCTCAAACTCTATTTTTTAAATTAATTCAAATCCTGAGCCTACTAGGAAAGCAACTTTATGAATATCCTATCCTTATTTAAACTGATCCTAATCATATCCAAATTAGCCAATCCTAGTCTTATTCAATTAAACAATCTTCACCATTATAAATACCTATTAGACTTATGGAATAAACACATCTTTCATATTTTTCAACCCCAAACTCCTCTCTTTTTCATCAAAAAACAGTCAAAATAAGTCATAAATTCAGCCTCATTTTCTAGTAGTTAAGACGACTTAAAAAGACGATATCTCTTAGCTCCGGACTCCAAACACGCTCCAATTTTTTTTGTTAGAACCATATCAAGGTTAGTTTTTTGAATATATAAATCATTTTAATAATTTCAGAACCTATTTTTCCAGAAAATTCTAAAAGTGCCAGTTGTACGAAATCAGATGCGTTTTGATATTTTTGAGATTTTGGGAGATCCCTAACTCGGAATTACGAGCCGTTTGAAGTTTTGGAAATATGACATGATGAACTTATAGAAAAGTATTTTTTCAGAATTTAAAGTATAAGTTTATTCTACTATAAAATTTGTGCAACGTAGACGTAAATAGGAAACCACCGAAAACTATCATCTGTGCGCCCTTGTGGACATAACTCTTTACCGACTTGTGATTTTATGAAACCATCGATTCCGGTATTCATGTAGCATTGAAATCTATAGGATTCCACACACAAATCCAGGATTTGAGTTGGTTGACTTTTTGGTCAACGGATTGCCTCGATTTGCGTGCCACGGATCACAAATCCGTGAAGTTGACTTTCTTTGGACCAAAATTAGAGTTTAACAATAAAATTAGATTATAATAAGATTAAAATACTATTTTAGGTTATTTATTCAGAAATAAAAAATTGATTAAAATGGAGGAACCTAGTCACCCACTTTTGTAACCTAACTTGTTTCATTTATGTGACGGGTAGATCGGACGACGCCTTGAATTGCGACTTCATCCTTTTTCAGAGCAGGCAAGTATAACTTGCCATTGTACTGTTATTCATATTCCATATGTTGCATGCATCTTTATTTTTTGTCTTTAGTTCATATATTTTAACTATTATATAAAATGCAGCGACAGTGTCGTCGCGATATATTTTTATTTATGTATTTGCATTGACCTTGTTTATGAGACAACCCCATTATCATATAGCATCATTAGGTTCATTGGCCGTGACATAGTTGTTACACGAGTGTGAGTCTCATATAGATCACGGACTGCGTGACAGGTCTGGCCTCCTGTACATATGGGCCGTGCGTTAGGGATAACTGCTAATAGAAACTTTGTATGCTAGAAGACTTAGCAGTTATTAGAGATCTATGAACATAGCCTATTGTAGTACGGTAGTCCCATCCTTGTCCTTGTTTGGTTGCAGGATTGGGCTAGGGTACTAAGAATAGGCTATGAACCAAATTGTATCATGGATGTGACATACTTAGAGCATGGGGTGGGAAGAACAACAAGTACCGCATTTGAGCTTCTTTGTACTTTTTTTATTGTGCGCCCGGATTCTCCGTCGAAGATACGGGTGGTGATGACCACTATATATTATATATTATCAGGTGGGCCTCTGGCGTTCAAAAGATGACGTGCCTTTTAGGCCTCTGGATCTCCGAGAGAACCATGCCAATCCCAGTTTTCAGCCAGATAGCTCACTTGTGGGGAAAGTTGTTCTTAACTGCATTCACTTAGATGGTTTGGCGACCCCATTGGATATTTATTTCAGTACTTTATTGGTATGCTTTTATGTATCTTGTTATGTCCCTCTGAGGACCTGGTCCTTCCAGGTGTATCTGTTCTTGAGTATTCGCAGGAGCGCAGATTCGGATGGTTACATATGTTCGAGGATGTCTTCTCTTCGAGCCCGTGATTGTGAGCTGGTATTCTTATATTGTGTTTATTGTGTTGTAATTTTCTATTCGAGTTGGTAGTAGATTTATTTCCATCCAACTATCATCCTTAAATACTTCTTATTGAGATCTAGTTTCATAGATACTGATTATTTATCTATATTTGATTTTCGTGGATGAGATTTAGATTATTCCCTGTGACTTGTGAAAGATTTATACCACTTGTGGATTTAATATTCATATTACGGCGTACGTATGGGTTTGGTTTCCATATATTGGAGTTGCCCTATCCATGCGGCTGGCATGCTTACGTGTCCTAGTCCTACGTATTTTTGGGACTGGGGCGTGACATGTTTCACTGTTAAAGTAGATATCGTTCCTTATGCCTTAGTAGCACTATTATGTGCATTATTGCATTTCACTTCACTTAGACTATGGTATGAATTAAGCACTTCACTTAAAATGATTCACTCACCTAAGGTAGGAAGACTATCAAAATAGTCATTTTCGAGCCAAGTAATATAAACATGGAAAGGCTTCAGGACCGTTGGGTCGCCAAGGTAACTTCTAAAACAGGAGCTGCTATAAGTAGTAAAACATCAACTTAATTGTGCATTGAAAAGAACACATGGGATAATGCAATGATTAGAACATGCATAATATGATATGAACTTATACTAAATCACTTGAACATATAGACTATGCTATGAACTTATGTTGAATCACTGTGCTACGGGATATTGAATCACATGAATAGATGGACTATGCTATGAACTGGTATTTAATTATTGTGTTTCCTTCATGTTTTACTGTATTGCTTCATTGGATAATTGACTGTATTGCTTTAATGGATTATTTGGCCCTCAAAATATTGTATTAGCGATTTGGACAACTTGTGCACAAGATAATTGGTTCCTGCGGACGATACGCCGGGGCACCGTGGCCGATCCGATCCAGACGAAACATATTGATAGTTGAGCGAACGACCTAGCACGGGTATGGTGGGAGCGTGTAGTGGGGCTCACTGCCTACACTACTCGTGGCACCACCAACCCAGACTATAGTCCAAAATGATGTATTAACATTATTTTCTTGAATAGGGAAGGTAAGTCTTGTGAATATAGATGTATCGGCCGTAGGTATAAATCATCAAACGATAATCCGTATAGTTCTGTTATTTCATATGCTTGTTTCGTATCGAAAGGTACGATGCATTATACAGTTCATGCGTAACTTAACTGAGGTAACGACACATTCAAAACACTTGAGTTGCATATGCGTTCTAAGATTTAGTATATATATTGACAGGGAATGATGAATGGTAAGTTGGTAAGTTTTATCGTGTTACTCTTATATCGCACGGCGTACTACAACACGAGTAGGCTTCGTATCTTATGCCATAAAACTGATCATAAGGCAAGACTAGAAAGATAACTTAATAGATGGTACACATAACTAATTGAACGTGTTTGGATTCGTTAAGCAGGCAAAAAGCCTCCACACCAATGTATTCAATGTACTGATAATCCACCAGGTTGCTTGCAGGGTACGAGAGAACCTTGTTCGATATAGAGTATCCTCTCGTGCGCGCTAAGATGCGGAGCTAACTCTGAAGCCTTGGAGCATTGCGCCCGGAACTGAAGCATATATACAGGACATAATATTGGAACATCGCCTATCTTATCTTTCCACAGTTGTAAGCCACTTGGCATATTTTATTGTTTCGAGAGAGAGCTTGAGTGACTTGTAATCTCGGCCTAGCACCGCTTGTAACCTTATTTCATTATCAATAAAGAGCTTATTTTTGTATCATACTTGTGTTTATTCAATGCTTCCACTATGACGACCTGGTGAACTAGTTATCAAACGCATGTTTGGACCTAGCATCGCGCTAGCACGGACAACATCACGCCCAAGCGAGGACATTCTGGCCCTACCATGCCGGTGGTGTGACTTAGTGGTATCAGAGCATGGTTTTATGTCCTTGGACTTCGTATCGATTCTTCTAGTTTTAAAAGCTTGTTCGTGGGGTATGTACATATGCTCTCTCTCATTTTCCTTTTAGGATGAGTCTAAATATTTTTGAAAGTATATACGAATGTTATGGTTGGTTGAATGAGATAGTAATGCAAAGGCCTTTGTGCCGAACTATGTCAAATTTTATGAAAATAGACTCATGCCAAGAATTTACAAGTTACGTGCGAACCAGGAAAGCCTTACGAAAATTCTAACCGGGTTAGCATAGGAGACTAGAATATCGTTTGGATTAGATAGTTATGCACACAGCCTTTTGGCTAAGTGATGTTGAGTATCGCAAGCCAAGTCACTTTGGTGCGAGCAAGTTTGCGAGCAAGATTTGAGTATCGTTCGGATAAGGACAAGTCAGGCTTAGAATAGATATCGCTAGAGATATTATTAGACTATCGCTAAGGCAAATCTAGAGAATTATGCTTAGATGTTGAGGAATGGTTCGAATGGATATTCCCTTCGATGCGATATGAATCAAAACATGGTTATGTGGATGACTATCAATAGAGGTATATACGAAATTAAGATTATTGAGGCGACGTTAGGGGATCGTGTATGAGTTGAAGGAAAGAACTGGATGGATATGCGAACGATGTGAACGTGATTGAGAATTTATTTGGATGACTCAATTTTTGAGTGGTGAATGGATCGTCTTAGAAATATTCGAGCGAATCAAGAATTTTGGGGTAACCAATGATTCTGTTAGCAAGTGACGTGATTGTGCAAAGCCTAGAACGATTATTGATTGGCTAGTAGTGAATTCGAAAGGTCTCATGTGAGAGTTGGGTTGAACGATTGAGAATGTGTTGAGCAAGTGATAGAGTTTATATCAGAAGGGATTCAGAGTATTGGAGTCAATATCTTCGTCGAGAAAACTTAGTGGATCGTACGTGCGAGACTAAATTGAGTCAAATAGATCAAAATATAAAATTTTAGATTTGGAGACTTGATGATATGATCTGAGTTAACACGATAGAAAATAGCGCACATGAAATTTTTTGGATTTAGAGGTTATCACTCAATAGAATTAGCCCGAGTATGGATGATTGTGGTTTCAAATTTTAATACGAGTTGATACGATATCGATAGTTGGAAGATGTCATGGATTAATACAAGTTAAAGAATTTTTGGTTCAATAATTGAGGTAGGCGACAACGGACTTAATCTTGAATTTGGACGAACAATCATAAATCTAGTTCAAAAGATAACACTGAACATCATGCCTAGATGAGAACGATTATCCCGCGGGAGCATTGACATGGTGATTTCACATCCAACAGGGATGATCGAACTCGTGGGAGATTAAAGCCTAACATCTTCGATTATTATGCAGACGAACTCGATAAAATAGAACGTAACGAAGGTGAATAGTTGGCTAGAGGATCTGAACTTAGTTGTTTGAGGAATGCTATAGGTAGACTACGGAATGATCAAACGGTAACATTAAAGTTAGACAATCTGGTTAGACGAATTATAATCACGGTATGAACGATTATTAGATGAACATGACTTGATGGATTAATATATAACTTGGATGAAACAAAATATAAGGATAAAGTGCCTTGGTCATTTCAATGATAACTATAACGTTTGATGTTCTTATCTTGTGTGAGCGCAACTCCAGGATCGCACATGCGTCACGTCCGAATGAGTAGGATTATCCCGCGGGAGCGTTGGCGTGGTGATATCACGTCCAGTGGGGATGATCGAACTTTCGGGATATTAGGATATGATAATTGGGGGATCATTTAACTTATGGTTTAACGTGATAAGATAATTTTATGGATACAATTGATTCAAAAGTGTTTCGAGGATGAGTTATAGTCTAAATTAAAGTAAAGTTATGCTCAGTAAAATTGTGAACGAATACGTGAATTGTGTTGGACGACTTTGAATTTGTGATGGAGATCGAAGATTTAGAATTGAATCGTGATTTGGTGGTCTAGACTTAGAAAAGAATGGATAGAAGGATTCTATCAAACATAATTTTGGAGATAGACTTTGCCAATTGCTAGGCTTGACATGGACATGGATATACCGTGGATTTGACTGAACGGACTCATCTTAGGAATAGCTTTTTTGAACTAACTCGAATCCCACAAAACAAATATTATTAAGGCGAATAGGGTGATATATGCTCAATGTTTAGAAATCTGAGTAAAACAAGCTTGGGTAGAATACCCCGTATGAACGAACAATGGTTTAACCTTAGGGTTGGGGTGAGCATCGTGCAACAAATTTGCAGAATGAGTGAACGTTAACTGTACCTATGACCTTATGAGCCGTCCAAGCGGTTAGGCAGATCACTACCAAAATCTGCGCTATTAGCGACATTTTTAGAGACTCCAGATATTGACGTCACTATTTTTTGTAATATTAGCGACTACAATAAAATGTGTCGCTAAACGTCGCGAGTTACGACGTTCAACGACAATAATTCTATTGTAAAGATATATGTCGATAAAGGTTATTGAACGTCGATAAATTGTCAATATATAGCGACGTTTGCAACATTCAGCGAC
Organism: Iris macrosiphon; assembly: GCA_036927795.1. Taxonomy (NCBI): domain Eukaryota; kingdom Viridiplantae; phylum Streptophyta; class Magnoliopsida; order Asparagales; family Iridaceae; genus Iris; species Iris macrosiphon. Next base: position 122,781,210 of record JAYESA010000012.1, on the reverse strand, counting down.
ATTATTTCATTGTAAAAAAATACGTCGACAAAGGTCGCTGCTCGCTAAATTTTTGTTATATAGCGACGTTTTATGACATTTATTTCGTCAGTACTTTTTTTATTTATCTGCGACATTGAGCAACATTTATTTTGTCGCTAAGTTTTTATTTATCTGCGACGTTTAGAGACGTATATTTTGGACGTCGCTAATTTGTTTAATATAGGGTTTGGCGTTCTCATTTTCCCCCATTCGATCACCCAAAATTTTAAATCGAGCTCCACTCCTCCCTCGTGCGGCTGCCTCCCTCCGGCACAGCTCCCCTCCCCCCCCCCGAGCGCCCCCCCCCTCTGGATTCCTCCCCTCGCTCGGTGCCCCCCTCCGGCACAGCTCCACTCCCCCCGGGCGCCCCACTCGGCACAGCTCCTCCCCTCCTACGAACACTCCACAGATTCGGCCACCTCAAGGTAAACCCTAAACCTATCTCTCTCTCTCTCTCACACAGACACGGACACAACACGACACGACACACACAGACATATACTGTGCATGGTGGGTGTAGAGATACGACACACACAGACACGACACTCAACACACACAGACAATTGGTTCATAGATTTGTCCTATTTGTCGGGGTTTACTATAATACTAAAAATTAGATTTTTCTAATATTAATTAATGAACAAGTAATTAGTATTTGATTATTATTTTAAATATAATTTTTTAAATTTTTTACTTGGTTTAGATGTTAGTATAGTATAAAAAAAATCGTACTTAGATTTGGACTTATGTTGCATGACCACGAATGTAAGTATATGGTTATGTTTCAAAGGGTAGGATGTGTATCAAGGTAGGATATCTTGGAGTGTAATATCAATTACAAGTTAGGGGCAGTACGAGTATTTAAGTATCAGATATTGTATAAGTGTATGTGTTTTATGGATATATACATAATGTAAGTTAGTATATGTTATCTTTTAGTTATCAGTTAGATAAATTAGTGTGTGTGTTGAGTGTTTACACTATAGTGTATCAGTCTTTGGGTGTTCAAGAGTAGGTTGGTTTGATTGACTTAGTGTCAGGTAGTATAGGAATGAGGGTTGGTATCAGATCATTTCCAGTAAGGGTGTGCTCAGTACAAGGACTGTTAGTATAGGTTAGAATTTGGTATGTATGTATGTGTGCCAAGTAAAGAGAGGGAAGCTCGGGTATGGGCATTGCAGGCAGTTAAGAGAAAGATGCTTAGTATTTATTTTAGTATGTGTATAGATATCTGTTGGTGAGTGTTTATATATGTTTAGTTTGAGAGTGTGTTTAGTGAGTGGATGTAGGAGTGTTCAAACCAAGTATTAGTAAGTGTCTTAGTGTATGTGCTTAATGGTTATATATATAAGTTTATCACTTTTATATATATATATATATATATATATATATGTGTGTGTGTGTGTGTGTGTGTGTGTGTGTGTGTGTTTGTGTGTGTGTGTGTGTGTGTGTGTGTGTGTGTGGTTATGTGATGCCTATACATATAGTATGAAAGTTATGTATCTAAATATCTTGGAAGTAATTGATAGTAATGTGATACCAAGTCATGAGTGTAGTGTTACAATGTAGGATATGGGTAGGTTAGTACCAAGGCTATAGTACTAGCTTTGTGATATTAGATATTAGTATATTAATACTAATGTAACTCTAGTGTTAACTAACTTGTATGAGCTGTCCATTTACTGGAGTTTGAAATCTTTGGCTCTAATTTTTGCTCTGGTACCGGAAGCCATGAGACATAAGTCTTCTCTTCTTCTTCATATTTCAGTCTCATGGCTTTCGACACCAGAGCAAAAGGTAGAGCCAAAGGTCTCAAGGCTTCTAGGTTCATTTACCTATTTCTTATTAGGTATCTAGCAAGGTCAAGATACAAGTGAGTATATTGAGTATGTGAGTGTCCACGTGTTCATATCTCTGGAAAAAAATTTTACTTCTGCATGCCTTTTCAGGCTATTACAGTTTGCAAATATATTTCCAGATTTTTTTTGAGAGGAGTAAATAAATGCCTTTAATTCATCTTTGCCTCCATTTGAATGATATATATACTTGAACGATGTCTATTCAACTCTTCAGAAGTATTTAGAGATGAATTACTACCTGTATTATCGTTCGTGGATGTACAATCGTCATCCTGATGATATGTACGGTGTGCGAAATAAATTTAAATAGGGTGTACAGCAGTTCCTGCAGTTCGCGAAGGCATTCCCTCAGTACATAGATGACACCAAAATTAAGTGTCTGTGTGTGATATATCACAACTTAAAATATCACTCAGAAGTGGATGTGATATATCATTTGTACTCGAGGGGTTTTACTCTGAACTACTATCAGTGGACCTCACACGGAGAACTTGTGTCTTTAGCACCGGATCCAGCGTCATGCCTCGATCTCCAGCAGGCTAATCGCCGTCCCCGCTAGGCAAGAATCACCGTGCCAGCGCTCCCACGGAATGATCGTTTGACCCATCTAGGCGTGATGCCGCACGAGAGTAAGTCGCACCAGTGCAAGGCCATGGTTCTAGCTGGCGATAAGAGGTCTAAGCTATAGAGTCGCACAGATTGTCCGAGTGCAGCAGAATTTTAAATGCATAGGCGATTGGTAACAAGTTCACTGAGTCATCAATAGCGAAAGCATTAGACAACACAAGTATAAAAGTAAAGCAAACTCTTTAGTGATATTGTACAAGTGTTACAGGCGGCGTACAGCCGAGACTATAAGTCGCTCAAGCCTCTCTCTCTCTCTGAAATAGTAAAAGCATGTCAAGTGGCTACATTTATGGAATAATACATAGGCAATATTCCAACATTATATCCTGTATATGTGCTTCAGTTTCGGACGTAATGCTCCAAGGCTCAAGAGTGAACTCCACGCCTTAGCACGCACGAAGGAGGCATCCGCACCGAACGAGATTCTCCCGCACCCTGCAAGCAATCTGGTGGGCTATCAGTACATGAATGCACTGGTGGGGAGGCTACTCGCCCGCTCGACAAATCCAAACACGTTATATAGGTTTCGTGCACCATCTATTTGGTTATCTTTCTATTCTTGCCTTAGGATCAGTTTCATGGCAATGATAAATAGCCTAACTCGTGTGGCAGTGCACCGTAAGACATAAAAGAAAATACGACAAGACTTACTAACTTACCATTTATCCTTCCCTGTCCAAGGTAAACTAAGTAAATTCAAGCACGAGCATATATATGACAAATCCAGGGTAATAGCATATGTAAACACAAGTATTGAAAGCGAGATTACGTTTTAGATGCACGAGATACTCAAATTATCAGGTGTGATGCATAAGATGTTCAAGTGCTCCATATATACAAGTATGTTATGATTGTTCAGGTGTTTCAGATGTTCTCGATGCGATACAATGACTCACATGTGGATAGCCGCTAAGAGAGGATGACTTATCAATATGAAAAAGAGGTCACTAGCATAGCGCCATAGTTTGGACGATATAGTCTCATGTCAGAATAATATGCAAGCAAGAACAAGGGGCATTGTACACACATTCCACTCGACAAAAATGACTACCAATAGTTTCGTCTAGACCGGATCAGCCCCAGTACCCCGGTGACCATCGCGGAACGGGATGCTGTAATCTTCTTGTGCACAAGTTGTCCTGTGATATGCAAGTCTTGGTCTTCCAAATCCATAACTTGATATGATAATCCATGATTATTTGTTCTGAATCGAGCAATTGCTCCACGAGCTGTGATTCTTTTTTTACTTGACATGATTCTCGTTCAGAGCTAGACTTGGTATGATTATCATTCAGATATAAACTTGACATAATTTTTGTTCAGATATAAACTTGCCTTGATGCATTCCCCTGGTGCGATGATTGCCTTAGCGACCTAACGGTCCTGGATACTTTTAATGTTCTATACTTGGCTTTCGAACGACTATTAGATAGTCTTCCAGTGGTTTGGATGAAAATAAGGTGAGATAGCATTCACTTGACATTGGCATGCAACTATGTGACAAGCATTGAATCGAGGCAAGAGTACAAGTTAACATATAAGCAGGCAAGCATTTTCACTCATAAGAAAACTTAAGCATTCACGTTGGCTCGGACTTGAGGGTAAGCCGAGGAGTAAAACTGTAAAGGGACTTACCGAGCGACATAATCTAGGATCGTACAATGTAGCAAGTGAACAGTGCACTAAGAAGAGCATATATATATATATATATATATATATATATATATATATATATATATATATATATCGTTCTACTCGAGGCATAGCGGGGTTCTAGTTGCACAAGGCAAAGGTAGCATGCGAGGGTCTGTATATAAGCAGTATTTTATTTCCATGTTCTAACATAAGCAATATAAATTAGGATTATTCCCTTAGCTAGGTGCGTTGTATTCTTATTAGCATGCAGGGGGTGATTCACCTAGCAACTAGCATAAAACGTCCATATTTTTAAGTGTGCTGGCTAAGCAAAGACAAGTTCATCGTAGCCACCCACCTTAGCGAAGATTCGCCTCGGTCGAGCAATAATCCGAGCAAGCCTTTGAAAGCCTAAGCCGGAACTCCTGAAGGGCCAAGTCTGGAAATTTTTTTGCCTCAAACGATTATTCTCGCTGAGCAAAGCAGGTCGGAACATTGCACTTTTGTCGTTTGAATCGGCAGTCCGCTTGAGCGGAATGGGTCGTTACATCCAAAGCCGTATGTAGAGCCTGTAGAAGCATGAAAAATACGCTGGGAGGATCTACGCAGCCTCTTGATGCAGAGCAGCATAAACAGAGGCCTTCAGAGCCATCAAGCGTGCAACAGAGCTTTTTCCGCTAAAATACAGCATGAAGTATAAGCTCAAAGGACCATCCGCGTAAGTGCAGTACGTCCAGGCCGCTCCAGCGTAAGACAGAGTTCTTCATCGCCTCCATGGCGTAAAACTCAGCCGCTCTCAAAGCAGCATTAATGCATACGAGGAACGCTTCATCTTCCCCGAAATGAACCTGTCAAGTCACGCAGTGAACCTGGCCTCTGACTCCTGACAAAAGTGCTGCACGGCTACCCAGACGACGGCTGGAAACGATGGCAGACCCCTCGGGATGCGCCCCACAGTATGATGGCGGATCTCGGCATTTAATGTAGAGGATTTGGTTAAAAAATCACCAAACTGTCGGTTACCAAAGCCCCCCAGCGTAAACCGCTCTTTCACGTACAAGGGAATACGCCACCTTGTTTTATACAGGCAAACATGAGCTGTTTTATGCTCCGCAGTAGACAAACCACCTGCCACGTCAAAAGCTGCACTTCGTACAGGGCTCGAGGCACGTCTCTACGTCAAATTGCACAGAGCGGTGACAGTTTTCCTCAAGACACGTCTCTGCGACGGATGCACAGAAGGGCTGCAGACCTTCAAAACACGTCTTCGCATTTAATGCACAGGATGGTGGCAAATCTCTGTAAGAGATTTGATTACACCTTCGAAAGCCATAATTTCGACGAAGACGTCCACATCAACACTCTAGCACGGTACGCAGCGGCTTCTATGCCCATTCAGGATCTGTGCTCATTCGGCTTCAAACGCCCACTCAGTCTCTACGACCATTCGGCTTCTATGCCTGTTCGGCTTCTATGCCTATTCGGCTTCTACGTCTGTTCGGCTTCTATGCCTATTTTGGCTTCTACGCCAACCTCTTCTACACGAGGGATACCTACCTACGTGGCTTCTACGCCGTGATCTTCGCAGCAGATATACGCATTTTGTCCCCTTAGTTGGACATACGTCACATGCTCACTCAAAAGGTCATTTATACGCAGGTATTGGTTATTTTAACCGTTGTATAAAAGGGTGCTGTACTGTCCACTCCTCGGTTGTTACACCGACGGAGTGGTCACTGTCACCAAAACTCTATAAATAGAGACCCCTATCAACGGGGAACAAGGTCGACAATTTGGAAGATCGAACAAGGTCGGAGAATTGGTAAAGAGAGAGAGAGAGAGAGAAGGAGAGAAGAGTCCGGAGCTCAGGCAAAGAGTAGGGGTCGACGGCTTTGGCATCGTGCATCCACCCTCCTTCGCAACTTTCGAAGCTGCTACCCGTCTTCCATGGCACTTCTTCAACATCGTGTAGTCCAATGGCTAAAGTAATCGACTGCAGATCATACACCTATAGCAATTTATACCCAGATTAAATAAATTATACTCCCGCATCCTCGTATAGAATCAAATTATACAAGTTTGTTTGTAAACCAAAGGGCACGGGTCTTGTATAAATCCTGTCATTGAAATACACTTTCATTTTTTTGTTTAATACCACAAACAAGATGGCGACTCTGCTGGGGACATCTTTCTCTTATGACGAGGAAGCAATTGCTTAACACGATGCGGTATCCGTGGGATCCATGAAGAAGACACTGGTCGTCCAATTCGACCAGTCTGCCTACAAAGACATGCTTCGGACTGGGGGTAGCTCTCACTCTCTCTCCGTCCAAAACAACAGGAAGCTGCGCAAAGTGTGGATGCCCAAGACATCCTCCGCCGTTCCTGTGGACTCTTCGATCTCTCCGATCTCTCCGACCAATGAGGTGGTAGCATCGTTTCCTCCGTGCCCCGCACGTAAAAGTCAGTCTCCCGCTACGCGCGGTACAGACAAAACTTCGGGCAAAGCCTCAGCGCTAACCCAGGAGTATCTACTGCGCTTTACACGCAAAAATCAGTCTCCCGCTACGCGCGGTACAGACAAAACTCTGGGCAAAGCCTCAGCGCTAACCCAGGAGTATCCACTGCGCTTTACGCACAGAAATTAGTCTTCCCCTATGCGCAGTACAGACAAAACTTCGGGCAAAGCCTCAGCGCTAACCCAGGAGTATCCACTGCGCTTTACGCGCAGAAATCAGTCTCCCGCTACGCGCGGTACAGACAAAACTTTGGGCAAAGCCTCATCGCTAACCCAGAAGTATCCACTGCGCTCTACGCGTAGGAACCAGTCTCCCGCTACGCACGGTACAGACCAAACTTCTGGTGATGCCTCAGCGCCGGAACAGAAGTACAAATTACGCTCCAGGCACAAGTAAACATTTGACCTCTACAAGGAACCAGATGAGCGCCGTGATTTTCGCGAAGGGAAGCAGGCAGCGGAATACTCGACTCCTCGGCCGTTACGCCAGCGAAGGAGCAATCTGCCTACCCTCCGGATTACGCGGGAAGCCGACGACCAACTGAGGACCTTTTCAGCCTTACGCCACTCTGAGCGAATCTCCAATTTATGCCAGGCAAAGTCCAACGACTTAAAGCAAGCTCAAGTTGCTACTCCCCCTGACCAGCGCAAATACTTAATCCAGAAGCGTAAGGAGAGGGGACCTTCCAACATGTCTATTACGCCCCCTAGCGAGCAATATTGTAATAGTCATAAAATTGTGATTGACTGTTGTTGTTCTAAAGCAAAACGGCCAATTTTCGACCGATTGAGCTACTCTCAGTCTTTCCCGGAAGAAGAGCTCGCGTATGCGTCCGTGAACATGGCTTCTCACATACCTAGAGGAGGGCCGAGCTCAAGACGTCATCCCTCAGGGCCTCCGAGCCGAAGAAGATTCGAAGACCTCCTCAGGAACACTGAAGCTGGGGTGTTCTAAAACACCCGTGCAAGGTCACAACAACCGACTTCGTACTCATCTGATTCCGACGCTGGGGGTCGCCAATCTCCCAGATCAGATGCTGAGAGTATAGAGTCGACTTCTGCAGTGACCTATACTTATCCTTCGAGGACGCCCAGGGAAATGGGAGTCTACTTTATTGAAGACGAACGCGAGGAAGCTTCGCCGTCAGAAAACGCGGAACAACGCATCACTATGTTGGAAACGTCTCTGAAATAAATACAATCCATGATGGAGAACATGCACCAGATGATGCTAACTCAGCACGCGACTACCATGGCTCAAGCGTCGGTCCCGCCAACTCAGATACGTGCGGGGGAGGACTTGCCACCATCCAACCCAAGCCAAGAGCCTGCTCTAGATCAAGAGTCAGCAGTTCCTTCGCTTCCTCGCTCGGTGAATATATTACCTCCCGTTGGAGTCACGATACAACCAACTCCACACTACATCGTAGCCCCGCTTCCAACTGAAAATCGGATGCAGGCAGTGCGGGAGTTGAAAGCCCAGTTTGACGCCTTGAAGCACAAAGATCAGCTCAAGAAACTGGGAATCAACCAGCCTTACCCAGCTATCTGGAAAGAAGTCCCTTTTCCTCCAAAGTACAAGCCTCAGACTATGGCTATGTTCGAAGAAAAAATATCGCCAAGTCAATACATGAACTATTTCAGTATGATGACGGTGTTGCTACAAGGGAACGACGCCCTCCTCACTCGGGTATTCAAAGGCTGCCTCTCAGAAGTAGCCTATCAGTGGTACCGTAGCTTGGCGGACAACTGCATTACTTCCTTCGAAGACTTCAAAGCTTTATTCTTCACGCGATTCTACGAGGGTGGGATGGACATGTCTATGTCCTCTCTCATCGATGTCAAACAAAGGGAAAAGGAGGACGTTTGCACCTTCGTCGAACGTTTTCGTCAGGCCACCTTACAAATGCCTCCAGGAGTTCCGGACTCGGCGTTAGTAGACATTTGCAGGAAGAACCTCCTTCCCGTAGTCTCGGTGTTTACAGGACCATATCAGTTCTATGAGTGGCCTTTGTTCATCGTCTCGGCAGTGGCCGCCGAAGACAACAGTCGCAAGGCGCGCGACAATGGCATCATGATCTCCGCCTCCGATAGAGGCAAAAGGTCATCTCCCAACAGCGACCATCCTCGCAGCTCCAAGGAAAAAGAAGCTCTGACAGTCAATACGTCCAGACAAAAGATGACGGCGACCACGCAGACGAAGCCCGGGACTTCCAGGCCCGTCGAAGTCTACTCTTTCGACGACGACGATATCCCTAGTATATTCGAGTGTCTCGTCAAAAGCGGCAAGATCACCCTTCCGGAGCTAAGGCGGCCCCAAGAAGCCGGCAGTACCGACAATCCCAAATACTGCATCTTCCACAGATATGTACACCACCCAACAAAGGCGTGTTACATACTGAAGAGGAGGATCCAGGGGTTGATCGATGCTAAGGCCATCACTCTGCATAACACTGAGAAGACGGTCACGGCCAACATGATCTCTCTACGGTTCGACGATCTGCCTTTCCAAGAGGTCATGAACGGTGTCATGCCCATTTTTCGAGCTACGATGGACATCGTCAATCTCCCTCCATCTAGAGATTAAAATCAAGACCTGGTACCCCTGACCACCCGGCAGGGCGAGATTATGTGGGTTCATCCGGATTTGGTATCAGAGCTTGAGGAAGAGACTAAAGCTACTAAAGCTACGTCTAGAAGAAGCTCCAAGCGCAAACCATGCCACATGGTCACAACTTCTTCGCCATCAGACGAGGACGAGATACTTGCTGTAACCCGTTCAGGAAAAGCCTACCTCAACGACTGCGGAGCAAGTCAGGAGGATGCACCGGCGGACGCTTCAACTGCCAAACCTTCGGGACCAGGCCCCGTCGTACCAGAGGCCAGCCCTTCAAAACCGACGCCGGCAGAAAAAGGGAAGCAAAGAGAAGTGCGCTTTGATAAAACCTGTGAAAAACACTCCAAACAAAGGTTTTGAGAAGCCATACAATTTCGATATCCTGGCCCAACTGGCTAATACACCAGCCAGGCTCTTCATCTTCGAGCTACTCAGGCTCTCCCAAGACACTCGTCTAGCCTTGAGTGAAGCGCTGATGCAGGCATAGGCATGCTTGACCCAGCTCAAGTCCCCCGACGAAGAACCAGTGGCGTGTCCTCAATGCCACAGCATGATGGAGGTGGTCCCAAATATCACTTTCACTCAAGATGACATGTTGTTAAAACATAACAGACATGACAGGTCCCTCTATTACACCGGGTACGTCGGTTCCATGGAGGTCGACTGAATTCACATAGATCCGGGATCGTCAATCAGCATCATCCCTCACAGTCTGCTCAGGCCGCTAAGGATTCCTACCAGCGAACTGGCTTACACTACCACTACAATCGTGGGTTTCAACGCTGGAAGAAGTAAGCCATTGGGGAAGATTCGCTTGAGAATCCAGATCGGCAACCTTAGATCGGTGGCCACATGTTACGTCATCGATTCAGAGGTGTCCTACAATATTTTGCTGGGAAGACCGTGGATCCACGACCACAACATCGTTCCTTCAACCCTACATCAATGCCTTAAATATGTAGACGCACAAGGAACCGTACAAACAGAGGTGGCTGACCTAAACCCGTTTAAAGGAATAGAATCCTACTATTCTGATGCCGTATTGTACTCCCAAGACCACCCGAAAGAAGCGCCAGGCGAGGCAAAGGATGAACCACTCGTCCGAGAGTCAGAAGAGCCCTCTGCCACACTACCGTTGTCGATCAAAGTGAAAGGACAAACCACTCGTCCAAGAGCCATAGAGCCTATGGCTATCCACCTTAACAAGACCAATTCAGGAGAAGGGAGTGATCCTCTAGTAATCACTTTGAATCGGAAGCCTCCACCCTTGGCTATCAACCTTCGGTACAACCCAGTGGAGAAAGAATGCTTGGCTCTGATGTTCGCTATCCAAAAGATGCGGCACTACGTCGTCGGCCAGACTATCCATATCATCTCCAGGATCAACCTCCTTCGAGTACTGATGAGCAAGCCGAGCATTCTTAATTCCCGACTCACAACTTGGGCGATGCTGTTAACACCATATGACATGGTATACGTACCGCAGAAGTCCATCAAAGGCCAAGCGCTGGCTGACTTCCTAGCTGCTCATCCGATCCCGGAAGCCTCCAAATTATACGAAGACATTTCCGACGAAGTTGCAGAATATAATTCCGCAATGGAAGGTAACGCATGGCAACTGTTCTTCGACGGCGCCTCCAGAACTGGTCCTAAGGGAAACATCGTTTCGGGAGTGGGAGTCGTCCTGGTCGCCCCTGATCAGCTCGTCATCTACCGAGCATATTCTCTTAGCGAGCCCTGCTCCAACAATGTGGCAGAGTACAATGCTCTAATAATAGGACTCCAAGTTGCTAAAGAGCTGGGGGTAGAGTCCCTGGAAGCTTTAGGTGATTCTCTGCTTATCGTCAATCAAGTCAGGGGAATATATGAAGTCCGGAATCCAGACCTCATCCCCTATCACCAAGCGACGGTCGAGATAGCCATGACATTCAAGGAGTTCTTCCTAGAGCATGTACCTCGATCTCAGAATCTGGAAGCTGATGCCCTAGCCAGTCTAGCTGCGAATTTAGCTACTCCCGTAAGAAAGCAGGATTCGGTAATCCTTCTTAACAGAGATTTATTCTGTGTAAAGAACAGCTGTCACACAGAACGCAGCTACGCTGTCAACACCGATCCTCCTACGAGAGATTGGACAAGTCCCTTCATAGATTTCGTGGCATATGGAATCTTGCCGGAGGACCCCAAAGAAGCAGTATCCGTCAAGAGACGATCATTACGCTTCTACTTCGATGCATCTTCACAAAGCCTATATCGCCGGACCTACGACGGATTACTATTGAGATATCTCTCTAACGACGAAGCACAGCAGATTATCCGTGAAGCTCACGACGGCGTGTGCGGAGCGCATCAACCCGATCCTAAGCTACAGGATCGCATCAGGAGAATGGGCTATTACTGGCCTACTATGATTGCAGATGCAATACGGTATGCAAGACATTGCAGAGCCTGTCAGGTTCATGCAGACTTCATACATCAACCGTCTGAACATCTACATCCTACGGTCGCATCCTGGCCTTTCGAAGCATAGGGTATAGATATCATCGGTCCTATTCACCCGTCTTCTTCCATGGATCACCAGTTCATACTGGCCATCACGGATTACTTCTCTAAATGGGCAGGGGCAATCCCTCTCGCTGAGGTAAAGGCATCTAATGTGATCAGCTTCATCAAGCATCACGTTATTTATCGCTTCGGGGTACCCCGGAGGATAATTCACGACAATGGGCCTCAGTTCATCAGCCAAGCGTTTCATCGATTTTGCGATAAAAATCGGATACACAATATTGCCTCTACGGCATACTATCCAGCCGCTAATGGTTTGGCGGAAGCTTTCAACAAAACTATTATCAAACTCTTGAAGAAATTCGTCTCTTCAAACAAGAGAGATTGGAATGAGAAGCTGGGCGAATGTCTCTGGACATACCGCACAACGGTACGGACGCCGACAGGCTGTACCCCGTTCTCGCTGGTCTATGGGAGCGAAGCGGTTCTCTCCATTAAAATCCAGATCCCGTCGCTCAGGATAGCCGTGACTAATGAGCTGACTCGAGAAAAGAATGACCTGTTAAGGCTCCAAGAGCTGGAAGGATTAGACGAGAAATGCCTCCAAGCTCAACAGTGTATCGCGCTCTACCAAGCACGCATTTCCAGAGCTTTCAATCATAAAGTAAAGGAAAGGGTGTTCAAAGTCGGCGAGCTAGTTCTAGCCGTGAGAAGGCCGATGATCTTTACTCACAGAAGTAAAGGCAAATTCCAGCCCAAGTGGGAAGGCCCTTATATGATCGAGACAACGTTCTCGAACGGCGCCTACAGGATAGCCCAGCCTAATGGAGACCTGTTAATGGCTCCTATCAACGGCAAATTCCTGAAAAGGTACTATGCTTAATCTCCCCTGCTCGGGTGGAATATAGCAAGGATCTCATATCCTGACAAAACTACTCCCAAAACAAAACTAGTTGGGTCATATCCTATCATGTCTGTACGACCTCTGAATGGATATGTCCTGCTAAGAAGTTTATCGAGAGTCTATCATGTCCATACTACCTCTGATATTACTCTCGTCAAAAAAAACTGTCATTTACATTCCGAAATGACGGGTCCACAAAGTCAGAAAAGAGTCGCCTTTATTTATTTCCAGAGGGGAGGCAGAATTACATCTGGGCAAGCAAAAAGGGAAAGGATACATCATGATGGCGGAGTGGTCAGATTGTGAATCAGCCGATCCAGTGCAGCTATCCTCTCATTCCTAAGAGCCAAGGCGTCGGCGCGAGCCTACTCCAGCCGTGCCTCGGGGGTGTTCGTAAGGGTCAGATCATCCTTTGCCCGAAGACAGCCCGCACGAGCAGCTTCTGCACGGTCCAAATCCTGTCGCGCTGCACTCAGACGACCAGCCGCTACCTCTAGACCCGCCAACGACTGAGAAGCCCACTCCTCTGCCCGAGCGAGTTTTTCCCTCAGCTTGGAGACCCTCGCCGCGTTCCCTTCATGCTCGGAGCGACACTGCGTCTCAACAGCAAGAGCCTCTTCCACGACAGCTTTTCTCTTATCCATCTCCAGTTTATGCGTCTGGATGGAGTTGTCTAGGCTTTCCAGCTTTGTAGCAAGCCGCGCAGTCATAAGGTCGAATCGAGCCTGAACATCAGCATCGAGGCTGCCCCGAGTCAGCTGCAAGTATTCGATAATGGGTTGCTCTAACCCATTAACCACCGCCTCCAGGGCTTCAGCTACCCCAGGATCACCAAGCTCCCTGACAGCCCCGATCGAGAATTGAGAAGTTTTCTTCAGACGCTCGAAGTCCAGACTCTTCGCCAACACCATCGATATCATCATTTTCAAACCGGCATAGAAGAGGCTGGTATGCTGCTCGGTCAACGCAGCTAGACCCGGCTGAACGCCAGGAGTGGCCGCGATACTAGCGGGTCCCTCTCCAAGAATGATTGCAGACGAGGTGGCGACAACAACGATCGAAGTCTTCGGCATACTCACTTGAGGCGAGGTCACGATGACAGGTTCGTCCTTTTCTGGAGACGACGAAACCACTCCAGGTGAACTAGCCCCCGAAGACACTTCCTCCTCGAAGTCGGGTACCTCCGTGTCATTACCAGGACCCGGAACAGAGCCAGAAGGCGCTCCAACGCTGTGCTCCCCGTGGACGTCATCCCCTGAAAAGAGGACAAGAAAGCTTATATCAATATAATAGCAATCTTTCTAAGGGGAGACCTAAAGACGATATTTACCCGAAGCCAACGGCATATACGACGCATCTGCACCCGAGGTAGCTAAACCACGCCTTAATGACGCAATGCGAACCGTCATACCTGGAGAAGGAGGTGGGCCGACCGACATCGCCAAGAGTTCTGTCAAGCCTTCACCAAGACGCGGTCGAGGTTCGCCAGCAAGAACCTCGCCAGGCATGCTCGCTGACACAGTAGGGACTTCACCCGCTGCTGACCTCGGGAAAGATTCTCCCATCTGTCGCGGCCATACAGGCAATCGCGTTTTGCTACCTGGAGCAGTAGCAGCGACAGCAACCTCTAGCGAAGATTCTCCGGCGCCACCCGCCAGAGCTGAAGAAGGTCCCTCTCTAAAAGGCGAGGAACCTCCAACCAAAGAATCATCCCTGATATAGGGAGATGAAGGCTCAACCCCGGGAGCCTCAACACCAAAAATGAGGAGAGGACGAGCAACCGTCTCCTTCCTCCTCTTACGAAGGGAAGCTTCCTTCAGAGCAGAAGCCCGCCGCTTCCCAGAAGAGACTACTAAAGCCCCCGCAGGCGGAGGCATTTCGCACCTCGGCACCGACACCAGAGGCTCATCCAAAGTATCAGACTCCTCACCCTCGTCAGAAGAAACCGAGGGGACTTCAACTCTTCCCCCAGGCTTGGGAGAAGGCACCCTGAAGCTTCCACGCGTGTCAAAATCGTAATGGAAGGTGTTAATCGCCACATAGAACTGGGCGTAGGAATGAAGGATGCGCAGCTCCATGGAAGTTGTAACGACCGGCACGATAAAGATTGCCCCCGTACAATCCATGATGAAATATCGCCACCCTCTAGCTCCATCAATGAGTCCGCCCATGGACCTGAAGCTGGTAACGACATTGCCTATATGCAACTGATCGTACCCAAACTGCCTGGCGAATCGACTAAGCAAGTAGGGCTCGAAGAAGCAGTAATCTTCGCTCCTGTACAGCAGATGGGAGGGTCTAATACAGACTAACCAGTTAAAAGCTTTCGGGGAAAGGTCGGTCTTCTCTCCACCTGAATCCTCAAGCCGCACCCCTGATTGATTACGATGTACGGAGGGGACAATGCAGAGGATCTTCCAACCGTGGCTGAGGTTCAACACCAGCCGACAGTCTAAGACTGTGTTCACATTCCAGGAGGAATCCTTGTAATTCAGCAAGAATATATCCCCCGAGCTGCTACCGGAGCCAGGAGACATCACCCGGGGATTGTGGAGAATTAACTATCCCATCAAGTATAGGTATGGTAATTCCACCCTGGGAAAACTCTCACGCCAAGCTTCGTCGACGAGCAACCCATCAGTTATGGCTCTCAGGCCAGCCTGTATACGGCACACCATGGCGGAAAGCAAGCCCAGTCTTGCCCCGAACACCA
The DNA here is from genome assembly GCA_036927795.1 of Iris macrosiphon. Taxonomy (NCBI): domain Eukaryota; kingdom Viridiplantae; phylum Streptophyta; class Magnoliopsida; order Asparagales; family Iridaceae; genus Iris; species Iris macrosiphon. The sequence continues at coordinate 122,765,814 of JAYESA010000012.1, read as the reverse complement.
GGCGCACTGCCGGCCACAGGATATTTCGGTGAATACGGTCCACGGACGCTGTGCCAGGCACTACTACTCGACGCAACCATATGGAGAGGAAACTAGCCAACTGGGCTTCCTTAGAAAGAGGTCGGCGACAGCGCCTCAAGTAACTGCAGGCCTTAGTGCCTTCGGGGTACTTTCCTACCCCATCGACGAGAATCTGATCCGGAGCTGTGGCCTCCTCCATAAGATTCTCGTCGTCAAAGTGTTTTCTTCTGGATTCTTTGATTCCATAGAGCATTTTTTAATTCATCTTTCCTATGAGGCATATGTTGGTGGGCCTGTCGGTTATCGATAAATGTACCCGTTCGAGCGACATCTGAACAACCTAAAGAGAAAGGTAAAAATAAAGGCACGGATTGAGGGTTCTATTTGTGAAGCTTATGTGCTCAAGGAGATTACAAACTTTTGCTCGGCGTATTTCAAACCTCATGTTCCTACTAATCGAACAAGAGCTCCGAGAAACGACGATGGATATCAGGAATCTAATGATGCAATACTGAAAGTATTCAATGCGTCCGGAAAGCCTTCGAGGAAAATAAAGAAGAGATATTTGAATAACAAGGAGCTAAGGGCTGCTCAGTTGTATATATTAATCAATTGTGACGAGGATGAAGTGAAGAAGCTAGAGGGGTAAGTAATTAAAACATCCACGTTTATGTTATCTTAATGTAATGGTATAAGCTCAGAAATGTTATGCTACTAATCGACGGTTGCTTCATTGTTTTTAGCACATATAATGATGAGCTGGGGTCAATTATACCCTATATAACAGAAAAAGAAGTAGAACAAGAAATAAGACATTATTTTTCTTCTTGATTGAGTGCATATGTAAGGAGCACGGTAATTACTTTTTGTATATGCACTTTATATAATAATTAACGGATTATTGAATTTAATTTCTTATCTTATAGTATTTAGGTCGATAGTCCAGACGCAACACTTAAGAATGAATCTATTAAGACTCGGGCTAATTTATGCCGTCAAAATTTGGCCAAGCTATTGTGTAAATAGGTTTAGGTTCAAGTCGACAACTGTCCCGATCAGAGACACTTTCCTAGATCTCGAGGACACCAAAAATAGTTGTTTGTGTATCAAATCTTCGAACTATAAATATGTTAGCATAGGCAATAATTTCTATGGCGTCTTACAGAAGATTGTGGAGCTGATATATAATTATGGAACAGAGCCTGCTAAGATCGTGTCACTCAAGTGTTAATGGTTTGATCTGATCCAAGATCAAGGTTGGAAAATATACAAGCATGGTCTTGTGGATATAAACTACCGGCATCGATATCAAGGCTACGAACCATTTGTCCTATCAAGTCAGGATTATCTCGTGTACTTTATAACTTATCCTAAATGAGAAATAATGAGGTAGGACTGGTGGGAAGTATACAAGACCAAAGCTAAAAATACCTTTGACGTTGATAAAATAGCTTATCAGGAGGATGAGCAACCTCTTGTAACAAATATTATAGAGATTGACTCAACGAAAGTTCCTCATTACACGGCTAATCATGTTGAAGATGTAGAATTATCTGAAGAGGAAGACGAAGTAGATGAAAGTGAAGAAGAGGAGGACGAGGTCGAGGAAGAGGAGGACGAGGAAAATGAAGAAGATAAATATTCAAAAAAGGATTAAAAGTAAAATTAAATATATTTAGTCTTGTGACATGTACTATATTTTTCTAGATTAGACTTCTTGGATATTGTTGCCAAAACTCTAGACTTTTTGGTTATCTAGACTTTTTGTGTGAAATTCAACGGAGGGTTGCTCCGGGTCTATTTATACAGACATTTTTGTGTGCAATTCCATTATGAGTGTGAGATTTATTTTATTTTTTTCTTTATTTAATTATGTTCGTATATATATGTGCGTATTTATTTTATCATCATATGTTGTTATCAGTTATGACAAGACAACAAGAAGGGTTCGGACATAGAGGATACCTTGTTTCGAGCGGCAGTACTCCTTCGGTACTTGGTACTAGGGTCGGACCACTTGCATCTCCTCATGAAAGTACTCATGTGACGAGCACTCCTGCGACGAGCAGTAGTCCACTCTTTCGACCACTTGCACTTCCTCATAACAGTACTCCTGGGACGAGCAGTTCCAAGCTGGAGCCTACTACTACTCTGTCTACCATTTCTACTGCTGACGGTACCATGGAGACCAAGGAGGAGAAGGGCGAGGCTCAGCCCTCGCAGTATCAAAAAGATCCTCCAGGCGTGCCTCCGGACGAGCATCGGATGGAGATTTGGGCAGACGACACAAAGTAGGTTAATTAGATAATATTTCCTTACGCATATATATATATATATATATATATATATATATATATATATATATATATATATATATATATATATATATATTGTAGAAGCATAAAAAAATGCTAGGGAATTATACGCTTAAAACCCCCAACATACATGAAGCACGCGTAAAACAGAGCTTCAGCGCTGTGTGACATAAAACATGACTTCAGAGTTGCCCGCATAAAACAGCGCTTCAAGGCTGTTTTGGCATAAAAGGTTGCTACACCTCCCTCCGGCGTAAAATATGTCTGCTTTTAAAGCAGCGTGAAGTTGTACGAGGAACTCTTCATATTCCTCAAATGAACCTGTCAGACAAAAATAGTGAACCTGACTCCTGACAAAGAGTACTGCACGACGATCGAGAGGACGGCTGTAATGATGATTCTGCACAGAGCCCCAGACTGTCGTCTAGTGGCATATCCTTGATACAAGTTGTTTTTACGCATTCAAGGAATACGCTGCCTATTCTACACAGGCAGAGATGAGTTTTTACGCTCAAGATGAGACAAAATCAGACGCCACGTCAAAAGTTGTTTTTCGTACAGAACTCGAGGCATACCTCTACAGTTAATGCGCGAGATGGGGGCAGATCTCTGCATTTAATGCATGAGATTTTGTTCTAATTTTAATGACTGAGAAAGCTAAAACTAGGGCTAATATGCTCACATCACTATCCCTGCATGTTACGCCAACCAGGCTATTTTTAACTATAAGAGTACGCCGTATGCTATCTTCTCGAAATACGCCAACTTAGGCTATATTTGCAAAGGTACGTGATAAGGCTATTTGGCCCAGAATACGCTCAAGACCTCAGCCAGGAAGGATAATTGGCTAGTTTACGCTGGTTACCCATTATTTATGCAGCATCAAGCTTTACGCAGAATTTGGCTTTTACGCCAACACGACGGCTATTTGGCTTTTACGCCAACAAGACAACTACTTGGCTTTTACGCCAACAAGATAGCTACTTGGCTTTTATGCCTACAAGACAGTTATTTGGCTTTTATGCCAACCATCTTTACGCGAGAGGCAGTTACCTACGTGGCTTGCATGCCGTGATCTTCGATGAACGATTATACACGTTACCTCATAATGGGACACACATCACACGCGGATTCAGGAGATCATTCAAACGTGGATAGCAGTTATTATAACCACCGCGTAAAAAGTGCCACTCTCTTCACAATTTGGCTTCTACGCTGACTAGACAGTTACTGTGACTGAGCTCTATAAATAGAGACTTCCGGTCACAGGAGAAGAGGTCAGAATTAAGGAAGAAAATCCAGAAGATCGAATCAAAAGAGAGAGAAAGTATAAAATAGAGAGTGTTGGTTGACAGTTTAATCCCACTCGCAATCTTTGAAGCTTCTTCTTCTTCTACAGCACTTCTTCGTCATCGTGTGGTCCAAGGGATAAAGTGATTGACCGCAGATCAGACTCCTATAGCAATATTTTCCCAAAATTATTTTTTTTATTGTACTTAACATCCTCGTATAGGATTAATTGTACTCTTTTTTCTTGTTTGTAAACAAAGAAAGGGTTTCGTATAAACCTAGTTTCATTCTTCTGTTTATCATCAAACATAAGATGGCAACTCTGCTGGGGACTACTTTCTCATCTGACGAGAAAGACATTGCTCAACACGATGCTGTATCCGTCGGATCAACGAAGAAGATGTTGGTCGTCTAATTTGACCAATCTGCTTATGAAGACAAGCTTCGCGCAGGGGGTAGCTCTCATCCCCTCTCTGTCCAGGACAACTGGAAGCTGCGTAAAGTATGGATGCCCCAGACATCCTCTATCCTTCATGCAGGCTCTCTCTCTCCGATTAACAAGGTTGTGACATCACAACCTATACGCCTTATGCGTAAAAACCCGTCTCCCGTCTGTGACATGGCAGACAAAGCTTCTGGCAATGCCTTAGTGCCAATCCAGAAGTCTAGAATGCGCCTTGCGCGTAAAACTATGTCTCCCGTCTGTGATGTGGCAGACAAAGCTTCTGACAATGCCCCAGTGCCAATCCAGAAGTCTAGAACGCGCTCTGTGCGTAAAACTTTGTCTCTCGTCTGTGACGTGGCAGACAAAATTCCTAGCAAGGCCTCAGTGCCTGCGCAAAAATTTTAAACGTGCCCTGCGCATAAAAATATATCTCTTATCTGTGATGTGGCAGGTGGACCCTTGGATCACATCAGGGAAAATGAGTGGCGAATCTCCCAACCTCTAGAGTTGTACGCCACCAAGAGAAGAAGATTATGCGTGACGCTGGAGGCCGTTTGAAGACTCCCCCTGTTTTACGTGAACCTGTGCAAAGCTCCAGATTACGCCAGGATAAGCCCATCCGCGTAAAGAAGACCCGTTTTACGGGAAAATATGCTCCTCAGACAGATGATGGATCATATGCTACTCACATTGGCGAACTGCTGTATACTTACGGCAGAGAGAGGGTCATGGTTCCCAATCTCCACAGGCCCACTTATGTAAAAAGGCAGAATAAGCCTTCTTCTTCTTCTGCTAATCTCACTGATTTGCGTGATTTTTTGATCCATAAACGAAAAGACAGGGGTCAAAATCAAGATTTAGCGCCCCTAACTTCCAAGCGTGGGGAGATCATGTGGGAAGATGCGTCAACATCTAATATCGTCATGACATATGGGCCATATAAAGATTATGTCTTTATTGTTCCACTAACTCGCAATGACCAGCATCAAATAATCTTCGGTCGCATGCGGAATAGACCGATTGTACAAGAAGATTCTCACGAGTCTGATGCTGGGAAAATACAGGTTCACAAATATAGCCTACAGGCTTTTAAGATTATGCAAAGCATGGGTTATGACTTAAAGTTTGAGCGAGGCCTTAACTATGGAAAAGGCAGACGAATACCATTGCATGGTGATCTTTACTGTCAACAAAATCGTTTTGGGTTAGGGTTTACTGTATCTCTTGCAAACTCCAAACCTCCAGAGTCTGATCCTGTAATACCAGAGACAGGCCCTTCTAAATCATCTTCTATACAAAAAGAAGAAGAAGAAGAAGAAGAAGAAGAAGAACCAGAAAATGACATGTCTGGGGGTAGTTTCCCTAGACAAAACATAGAAACATCCAAAGCTGGGGGTAGAATTCCCTCTGAGACTGAAAATGATGCAACTATGACCATCTTCCCTGAAGACGGTACGACTCAGGTATCGGGAGCCCGAAAGCCAAAAGGGACTTTCTCCTTCAATGAGGATGACATCATTGAAATCTTTAATATATTTATGAAGGAAAACAAGCTTCGGCTACCCAACATTAGATACCCTGAAAGGACTGGCAAGGTCGATGACTCAGAATATTGTCTCTTTCATTGGTACATTCATCACCCCACAAGGACATGCTATATACTAAAAAGGATAATCCAGGAGTTGATCAACGCCAAAGTCATCACTTTGTATTTATAAACGAGAAGACGGTCACTGCAAATTAATTTCACTCTAACGTGACAATTTGCTCCCTCAAGAAGTACCAGATGATGAGTCCCTAAAGTTTCCCCAGCGGATTCTTCAGGTCTATCCCCACTCAGCAAAATCACTCCACAGTGAATTCTTCGGACATGAGTTCACGTCCATATTATCTCTGAACTATTGTCCAAATATTTTTTTGTTTTCCCAGCTGAATTTGCCATGTCCAAATAACCTCTGAGCAAACCTCCCAGTTTGTGGCTATAGATCAGTTCACGTCCATACTACCTCTGAACTACGTCTTTCCACTTTCTCCAGCAGAGTAAATCTTTCACCACGAAAATGGTCATTCATATATTACCTCTGCCCTATTTTTTCTTTATCTTCAATGAGTCATATCTTGCCATGTCCTCATTATCTCTGAGTAATATATTTTTAGAACTTTTCCATGTCCACATTACCTCTGAGTGAAGTTCTTCTCTTCGACTTCCTACTATCACGTTCGTATAACCCCTGATAGTGCTAGTCATTTCAGCTTATTATCTGTACTTAAGGTACGCCATGGGTAATAAGTCCATAACCCGGATGTACAAATTGACTCTTTATTTTTCATCCCCAGCAAGTGACTATGTGCAATATTTTCTCCTTCGTTACAAATTCTTGTAAAGAGCCATCATCCGTATCCAAGCATCCCGGGTACACAATGGATGATGGATCCTCAAAATTCCCCCAGTGAAGCAATCCTTAGGTCTACTCGCATATTCGCACAATGACTATTTAAACCAGTCAGTTTGACGCTAGCAATGTTCATATTACCTCTGAGCTATCGTCCCATCAATCTCCCCAGCGGAGCGATCCTGGGTATATTTCATGTTTGGATAGACTACACTCAACGAATCACTCTTCAATGAGTTTTTCAGACACTAGTTCACGTCCATATACCTCTGAACTGCTGTCATAATATTTCTCTCAGGCTGAGTTTGTCATGTTCATATTACCTCTGAACAAATCTTCCTGGTCCGGCTATCGATTATCATGTCCATATTATCTCTGATATCGGTTGTCATCTCAACTTAACACCCATACTTTACTCTAAGTACGCCAGTGGTGTTAGGTCCATAAAAACTGCCACGTCCATATTACCTCTGGCAGTGCTTGTCATAAACTTATTACTTGCACTCTCGTACACAAGAAGTAATAGGTCCACACAAAAAAAATCCCCTGTGGAATACCCGCAATGGAAATGAATTGTTCATGTCCATATTACCTCTGAACTATCCTCATTTTCCCCAGCAAAGAGAAAGTCAGTTCATATTACCTCTAGACTATGTCTCTCCACTACCCCCCCCCCCCCACAGAGTCATATTTTACCGCGGCTATGTGTCTCAAACTTATTACTTGCACTCTCGTGCGCAAAAAGTAATGGGTCCACACAAAAATCCCTCAGCAGGATATCTTTACTGGCCACAAAACCCATCACCCGAGTGGGTTTGTTTCGAATTATTTTGCACTAAACGTGCACAATAAATAATAGGTCCACCAAAGAATCCCCCAGTGGGATGTCCTCAACAAACCAAAGTTCGCACAAACAATTATAAAGAAATGGAGGGTCCTTATATGATTGCAAATGGCACTTACAGATTAGCCAAGTCTAATGAAAAATTTGATAATGGCTACTATCAACTGCAAATTCCCGAAGGAGTACTATACTTGATCTCCTTTGCTTGAAGGAGTATGATGAAGATCTTATTCTGACGATACCATGCACAAAGGTTAGCTGGATCATATTCTATCAGATTCATATGACCTCTTAATGAATATGCTTAACTAATTTGTAAACCTATCATGTTCATATTACCTCTGATAGTGTTTAGTATACAAATTTAGTTGGATTATATTCTATCAGGTTCATATTACTTCTGAATAGATTTACATTCAGCAAAACCTTAACGAAAGTATGTCATGTTCATGATACCTCTGATATTACTTTTATTTTAGCCTATCTTATTCTAAAGTGATGGGTCCACAAAGTCAGAAAATGTATCTTTATTATCTCTGAGAAATTACAGGAGAAACAAAAAGGTACATCATTGGGGAGGAGCAGTTAAATCCCTAATCTGTCGCACCAAAGCAGCCATCCTCTCATTCCTGGAGTTCAAAATATTAGTGCAAGCCCGTTCCAGCCTTGCCTTGTCATTGCTCAAGTGAGATAGTTCGGACAGAGAATTAACAAAACTTGCGTGGATGACACCCGCATGTGCCAAGTTCTGTTGAACTGTCTCCACTTGGCCCTTAAATACATCACGAGCTACCGATGTCTTGAGAAGCCTCTCCCTTGCCTGAGCGAGTTCAGCTTCTAATTCTTGAACCCTCGCTTTATTTCCCTCAAATTTGGCATGGCACTCAACTAGTTGAGGAATAAACTCCACCAAGACAGCATGCTCGTTATCCATCTCTTGCTGCTGTTCCTGGATGAATTTGTTTAGAGATTCTATTTGCTCAGCAAGTTCTGCAGTTAAGGAGTCATACTCAGCTTGAACCAGATCGTCGATGCTGCCTCGAGATAGTTGCAAATACTCGTTAATGGGCTGTTCTAAACCATTAACTATTTGCTCTAGCGCATCAGCTCTTTCAGCGTTACTGAAATTTCTAATCTGCGCTATAGGGAGATTGGAGGACATCTTCAGAGAATCAAAACCTAGGTTCTTCTCCAGCACTATCGATATCAATTCTTTCAAAGTGAGGTAGAATATGCTAGTGTATTGATCCACTAGCATAGCAAAGCTCGAATGGACGCTGGGAGTGGCCACAATATCGGTAAGTCTCCTTTCTGGAATGACTGCAGAGGATGTTACCATAGTCGTTGCTTCAACAGATGGTGCAACAAAAGAAGAGACTCCAGCAACGGTTGAAGTTGATGGCATACTCAATAAAGAAGGCACAGTCGAGATGGTGGGTTCATCCTCCTCTGATGTTATTTGAACTGCCACTGGCGGGATGACACCCGAGAATGTTGCGGATGAAAGATCGGCAGCTTCAAAGCATGCTTCTTTGAAATTAAGCACCGCTGTTTCATTAGATGGATCCGCAACAAATTCAGAAGTTGTGTCAACTCCGCCCTCCCCAGAGATGTCTTCGCCTGAAAAGAAGACAAGAGAAAGTTAATATCAATTTGATGTTAATTTTCCTGAAGAAAATGTGAAGACAATATTTACCCATGGCCGATGGTATGTATGTTGTGTCTGCAGCCTGTATAGCTAAATTATTTCTTAATGATGCTAAACAAGCTGTCATACCTGGAGAAGAGGGTGCACCGACTGACGATAAAGGGAAGTCATCCCAGTCATCACCCAGATCCACTCGAGGCTCATCGGGTAGAATCTCGCTGGAAATACTTACAGACGAAGGAGGGATTATTCCCATTATTTGTTTGGATAAAGGTATATTGATTCTTAATATACTCGGTCTCGAAGGCAATCTCGAAATACTACCAGTAGCGGTAGTAGCGGCAGCGATCACGAGCAAAGAATCTTCAGCACTGTCAGCCAGAACTGTGGAGGTTCCCTCTTTAAAAGGCGAAGGACCTCTGATCAAATAATCATCCCTAACAGGGGAAACAACAGGCTCACTCCTGGAGGCCCCCTTGGTGGAAGTCCTTTTAGGACCTCTGACCGTCTTCTTCTTGCGGAGGGAAGGCTCTTTCAGAGTGGAAGCCTTTCGCTTATTGGAGATAACGAGAGGCTCTGCTGGCGGAGCTATTACGCCTCTCGGTATTATCAACAAGAAATCGTCTGCACCGGTAGTGTCTTCACCTTCATCAGAGAAGACGGATGGGATCTCCTCTCTTCCAATGGACTTATGGGAGGGCATCCTGAAACTTCTATACACATCAAAATCACGATAGAAGGTATTAATGGACGCGTAAAACTGTGCGTATGAGTGAAGAATGCACAACTCTGTGGAGACAGAAGTCGTGGGCATAGCAAAGATTGTACTAGTACAACCCATGATAAAGTACCGCCATCCTCTAGCTCCATCAATAAGTCCACCTTTGGACTTGAAACTGGTGATAGGATTCCCCACGTGCAACTGGTCGTACCCAAATTGTCTGACAAACCGGCTGGGCAGATAAGGCTCCAAATAGCAGTGGTCCTCACTTCTGTACAGCAGATGGGAAGGTCTAATGCAGACCAACTAGTAAAAGGCTTCAGGAGAAAGAATATTCTTCCCCTGACCTGTATCCTAAAGTTTCGTCCCCTGCTGATTGATATGTACGGGGGGGACGGTACAGAAGAGCTTCCAACCATGGACAAAATTTAATGCTCGTCGGCAATCTATGACGCTAGCCACATTCCAAAGGGAATTCTTGTAATTCAATAAGAAGTTATTTCTCGAACCGCTGGCAGAGCCGGGGGACATCACTCTGGTGTTGTGAAGGATTAATCATCCCATCAGATATAAGAATGGCAATTCCATTCTGGGAAATCCTTCATGCTGTGTATCATCTGCAAGCAGCCCATCAGTAATGGCCCTCAGGCCAGCTTGTATTCTGCATACCATGGCAGGAAGCAGGCCCAATCTTGCTCCAAACACCAAACATACTGCGGGCCATATGGTATTGCGATGAATGCGATCCACAGACGCGATGCCAGGCACTACCCATCAGCGTAGCCAGACAGAGAGGAAGCCAGCCAGTTGAGCTTCCCTTGACAGAGGCTTGCGACAATGCCTCATATAACTGAAGGCTTTAGTGCCTGCAGGATAACCCCCTATCTCCTCATCGAGAACATAATCTAAAGCCCCTGCATCTTCAATGAGATCATCGACCGTATTAGCATTAAGCATACTCAGAAGATTCAAAGGCTTATCTCTGCTATCTACAACCTTGTCCAGTTTAGAATTTTTGGCCTGATGGAAGAAAAGGTAGGATACCCAATTGTTGATATAGGCCAAATCAGAGGGCTCTTTGTAGAAGGTGGTGCAGGCAAGATAGTGGCTCATCAGCTCTTGGTACACTGCCACTGTCCGAGGGTTTGTATCCCTCAGCTCCCTGTTTATGGGAACGTACTCTTCATAAGGAGTATCTCCCATTTGCAGCTTTGAAATCTCTGCTATCTCATGAAGGGCTAAACCCAACTCACCTAGTGGAGTGGCAAAAGTCCTAGTGAGCGAATTATATCGCTCCATCAAAGCTAAGACAAGTTGGGGTTGAGAGGCAGCCCAACACTAGTGGCACTCACAGCAGCAAACAAGCCAATACTCTCCAACTCTATCTGGAAGTGCTTCAGGGCCCAGGCAGTTAAACTGGCCCATCGAAGATTCCCGGGACTAAGCTATCCACTGGTGCGAGGGTTAACCTTGGGGTACACTCCTCTCTGCCCCATAAAGTCATTATAGAAAGTCGATATTTGAACCAGCTGGATCAGTGAAGTGTCTTCACTCGGGACGCTGCCCGGCAGTAATCTTCTGAAAGGCATAACAGGGCATGAAGGACTGCTCGTAAAGGCTCATCGGTTCAATCCTTTCTTTTATAAGATCTTCCCTGGCCGTCCTGAAGATCGGGAGTCAGAGTCCACATCATCTTCCTAGGATGTGTGGCATGGAAAAATGCCGAGATAGGGTAATCTCTAGACATCCTTGGCAGATACATGACCGTGCCCTCAGCAAAAAATACCCAATCTTCTTTCTTGGGCTTAGTCTGGGATTGTTTATCGATAACATCCCCTAATAAGAAACCTGGTTTCTTATATTCAGTCCCATCTATGTATGTCAAGGGCTCCCCACTGATCATACTCAGCAGCATTCGTTCTCCTTGGGACGAGATCAGAGTTCTCCTTTCTTGAGGATACTCGGTTCCAGAGATAGGGAATATCACATGGGATAAGTCCTCCAGATAGTTAGAATTCAGCATCTCAGCAGCAGAGCCCATCACTTCAGCCAAAGGAGAGATCTGCAAGTCTACTGCAAAATGCAAGAAAATAAGTCAGTTTTACGCTAGACGCTACACTCTTGCAGGATACGCCAAAGACTAACAGTCTGAGCTTTTACGCCGGACTGCAAAAACTTGAGTCTTACACTAGAATCTATTTCCAATGCGTAAAACTCAAGGTTGGCAGTATACGCCAAAATCTAGCAGTCTGAGCTTTTTACGCCAGACTACCAAAATTTGAGTTTTTACGCCGAAATTTACATCCAGCGCGTAAAACTCAAAGTTTGTAGTATACGCCAAATTTTGACAGTCTGAGTTTTTACGCTGGACTGCGAAAATATGGAGTTTTTATGCTGACACATTAGAAATATGGGTTTATTATTGCGCATACACGTACAACGTGTGCGGAGGGTTCTTTATTCCTCTCGAAGTCTTTACCTGTGATGCCCGGAGCACAGCTCGTCGGAGGAGCACTTCGTTCAGATCGGGGCTCGCTCAGCCTAATGGGAGTTGCTCGTGCTTGAGCAGAGGAGCGAGATGAAGAAGCAGCTTTCTTTTTCTTAGCAGTGGAAACCTGTTTCGGTGCCATGGCGAAGCTCAAAGTTCCCAAAAAAGAGACGAAGACGAAGACTTCTCAAAGAGACGAAGGGTTTTGCAAAGACAGATGAAGGGTCTCCTTCAAGACCTTGGGCTATTTATAGAGTTCGGATAACTCTTCGAATCCCTAACCAAATCCGATATTTAATAGTCGGTTATGATTTGGGACCACGTCAGCCTATCATTTGAAAAAAGAAGACGGACAGTCATGTTGCGTAGTGGATCCAGATTTTACGCGCAAAATAAATCTACGGTTTTACGCTCAGAGGCTACAAATCTACGTTTTACGCTCAGAAGCTACAAATCTATGGTTTTACGCTTAGAAGCTTTCTCTACGCTCAGAAGCTACAGATGGCTAATTATAAGGGTTTACGCAGAAAATGCTCCTTTTTTGCTACAAAATATTCCAAGTGCCTGAAACACACAGATGTCAGCATTGAAGATGACTCTTCTTCTTGGGCCATTGGAAGTTCATTCGAAGTTTAGCCAAAATCCTTAACATCTAAGTTCAAGTATGGACTGTTCGGCAGACATTCCTTGCCCTGTTTCGGGGAATTTTCGGGAAACCATTCTTGAAGATAATATTCTGAACAGAAATTCTTCGTATCAGAGAAGTGACAGTTCAGAATTCTATGCGACTCCTCGTCCAAAAATAGCATGACAGTTGGATCTTTAAGACAACTTAAATTATAAAGAACTTTTTACGCATCTTCTGTTACGCGTAAAAGTCGGGACATGATCGGATAATCGTTTATCAGAGTCAGCGTAAAATTATTCAAACGTGTCGAAGCTGCACATTATCAGACTTCCTCACAGCAAATATGGCAAATCAGCAATGCGTAAAAGAAGACAAGTCTACTAATCATGATTACATATGATAGAAATCCAGTTTACAAAGGATTTTTTATTTTCATGATTACATATGATGGAAAAAAAATTACAAAGGATTTCTCATTAAAGATCACGCTGGGAATCTGTTGTGCCAGGTTCTCATATTGAAGGAGATCTTTTTCTTCTTCTACGGTACTTCATCGGCTTCTGCGGTCGATGAACAAGAAAATGATTAATGGCGGAAGGATACAAAACTGGGCCTATTTTATTCAAGTCCACCCTCCATACACCATGGCAGACACGCCCTAGAATTGTGTTAGAGATTCAGACCCAACACAATACTGGAAGACAGGGCCAAACTGCCTACCTACGTCCAGCTTCATAATAGGAGAAATTACAGCTAGCAAGTTGTGTGGTCCGATGAGACCCTTCCTATCTCCTGGACGAATCGCCATATAAAATTGCTGATTATTCCGAGCAAAGGAAGCTATGATATCCTTCCATGATCCATCGTTGCAGAGGATATTTGCTCGAAGATGCCTCCTTTTACGGCTCCTTACATGCTGGAAGAGCATAATCTTCTTCTTCCTCAGGTCAGCCCAATGAATCTCGGCAACCATCTTTTTTGGTGAAGGAAGTATGGAAAAACAGGTTCACTCGCTTGCCTTTATATAGGCGAAAGAGAACATACCTAATCCCAACAACTTAACAAATATCTCCGAAAAATCAGCCTCGCAGAACGAGTCAAATTTGACCGTTTCATGCTTCATTCAAAGTATTTCAAATTACGAGAAATTTGAAAACTTTGAAGGGGGTCTTATAGAAGCATGAAAAATATGCTGGAGAATTATACGCGTAAAACCCCCAACATACATGAAGCATGCATAAAATAGAGCTTCGACGCTGTGTGGCATAAAACATGACTTCATAGTTGCCCGCGTAAAATAGCGCTTCAAGGCTGTTTTGGCGAAAAAGGTTGCTACACCTCCCTCCGGCGTAAAATATGTCTTCTTTTAATGCAGCATAAAGTTGTACGAAAAACTCTTCGTATTCCTCGAATGAACCTGTCAGACAAAAACAATGAACCTGACTCCTGATAAAGAGTACTGCACGACGATCGAGAGGACGGCTGTAATAATAATTCTGCACAGAGCTCCAGACTATCGTCTAGTGGCATATCCTTGATACAAGTCATTTTTACACATTCAAGGAATACGCTGCCTATTCTACATAGGCAGAGATGAGTTTTTACGCTCAAGATGAGACAAAATCAGACGCCACGTCAAAAGATATTTTTCGTACAGAACTTGAGGCATATCTCTGTAGTTAATGCGCAAGATGGGGGCAGATCTCTGTATTTAATGCATGAGATTTTATTCTATTTTTAATGACTGGGAGAGCTAAAATTGGGGCTAATATGCTCACATGACTATCCCTGCATGGTACGCCAACCAGGCTATTTTCAACTATAGGAGTACGTTGTATACTATCTCCTCGAAATACGCCAACTCAGACTATATTTGCAAAGGTACGTGATAAGGCTATTTGGCCCAGAATACGCTCAAGACCTCAGTCAGGAAGGATAATTGGCTAGTTTACGCTGGTTACCCATTATTTATGCAGCATCAAGCTTTACGCAGAATTTGGCTTTTACGCCAACATGGCAGCTATTTGGCTTTTATGCCAACAAGACAACTACTTGGCTTTTATGCCTACAAGATAGCTACTTGGCTTTTATGCCTACAAGACAGTTATTTGGCTTTTATGCCAACCATCTTTACGCGAGGGGCAGTTACCTACGTCGCTTGCATGCCATGATCTACGATGAACGATTATACACGTTACCTCATAATGGGACACGCGTCACACGCGAATTCAGGAGATCATTCAAACGTAGATAGCAGTTATTGTAACCGCCGCGTAAAGAGCGCCACTCTCTTCACAGTTTGGCTTCTACGTCGACTAAACAGTTACTGTGACTGAGCTCTATAAATAGAGACTTCCGGTCACAGGAGAAGAGGTCAGAATCAAAGGAGATAATCCAGAAGATCAAATCAAAAGAGAGAGAAAACATAAAATAGAGAGTGTTGGTTGAAAGTTTAATCCTACTAGCAATCTTTGAAGCTTCTTCTTCTTCTACAGCACTTCTTCGTCATCGTGTGGTCCAAGGGACAAAGTGATCGACCGCAGATCAGACTCCTATAGCAATATTTCCCCAGAATTATTTTTTTATTGTACTTAACATCCTCGTATAGAATTAATTATACTCTTCTTTCTTGTTTGTAAACAAAGAAAGGGTTTCGTATAAACCTAGTTTCATTCTTCTGTTTATCATCAAACACATACACACACACACACACACACACACACACACACACACATATATATATATATATATATATATATATATATATATATATATATATATATATATATATATATAAACTTTTTCATGAATATAATTATCTCTATATAGATATTGTCACGACCCGCACCCAAAAAATCGGGCATGAGTCGTGGGTACGTCCAGCCTACGCCGCAGAATCGGCGGTAGAACGCTGTAAAGGTCCGTTCTAGGTCACAATATCTATATCTCATAATGATCAGTCAATATAACCTCTCCAAAAGGAGGGCAACCACGTAATATATATATATGAATACTCAATCACAATAACTAGGGGAAGAGTAAAAGCATGATAAAATATCAACAACGAAACAAGAAACAAAGAGCAAGTACAATATCCAAATATACAGTCCAAGTCTAAAGTCTACAACATCACAGAAGCAACAAAATAATAAATACAATCATCCAAAATAGCAACTGGAAACAACCCAGGAAACCCACCTAGCTAACTAGGGTGCTAACGACGTCTCCTCGACAGGCTCCTCCTCAATCTCTGGGTCACAACACTCCTCGACGCCCGGCCCGTAGAATTTCGGGCAAAAATCCTCAGGATCCTCTAGAAAAAATATGCCTAGTCAGGACTGGAGCGAAGTACATAACTCTGAAAGCAACTCTAAATACATGGTAAGGTGTATATGACTAGCAATAAAAAAGTATACAAGATGCACAGAAAAATAAATACATGGTGGAGCAGATAAAGTAACTGCAATATAAAACTGGAGAACAATACAAGTAGTAGAGAAGTAACTGCATGTGAAAAACAGGAATACTAGCTAAGTGCCTTGAGCACAAGTTCGTTATGTGATCGTCTTAGGTTGCACATGAATAATCTACGATAACTCTGTTATGCGTGAGTTGCATAACCGACATACACATGAATACTGTTTGGCTTTGATCACATAACCAACTCCTACTCCCCTCCCCCACTAATACTCTTGGATCCAACCACGATACGCTACATACGTGATAAATAACTCTCGCACATGAAGGCAAGAGCACATGAAGCACATGATAGCAAATAAGAATCAATACCCGAAGCACATGATGAAATACACGTGATAGAGTACCCGCTGAACACGGTAAGGAAGATAACATCTCATGACGGGATCCAACTAGTACCAGTTTGTGAAATAATGTGTCAGAATCAAGTATTACAGTTCTAGAATAGGTGATATAAACGCTATCATGAAATGGAAACAATCAGAGGTAGGTACTCGCCTGACGTCCTGAGCAACTGATGAGGATCGAGATCCGGACTGATGTCGCAAGAACCTATTACGAAAAGAAGGTAAAACGGGATTCTAAAGAGTTAAACTGATATAAAATAACTAGAAACAAGGTTCTAGGGTTATTCTAGGTCGAACGGGTCAAACCGATGAAATTTGGATCAAAAAGTCAACTCGAGGTCCAAAAAGTCAACTCTGGGTCAAAACTAGGTCAAACATTGACTTTTACGGTCAACGAGGGTAATTATGGTCAACGCTAGGTCAAACTAGGGTGTCCCTAAAATTTTAGGTCAAAACTAGCTCATTAAGCTAGTAAACCTTCAAACTCGCCTCCTCGAGATATCGGGATACCCTCGGTATCCAATATCACAACCTAGGCTATGCACCCCGCCTATACCCACTAAAACCCATGCTAGCACACGTAATTATATACACCAATACATATAAAAACAATTCTAAACCTATTCCTAGGCAATTGCTCAAAAACCTCGCTCTGATACTCAATACCTTGGGTGTCTCAAGGTATTGAGATACCTTGATGTCTCAAGGTATTGAGATATCCCTCAAATCCCCTCTAACTAGCCATCTAGCTAACTAACTATGCATATATACACCTAGGTATATAAATCTAGGCTAGAATATATATACAAACACATAGGCATAAATCTACTACATATATATCACACACATACACACAAATACACACAACTCATGAATATATAACTAACTATATATATCTATTATAGTAATCTAAGTAACTATCTATCTATCTATCTAACATATATATCTAGATCCCTCTCTCCCTCTCGCTACCTACTGCTACAGAGCTACGTAAATGTTGTTGCTGCTAGGCTACCCTCGCCACGCAGCGCTAGCGCAAGGCCCTGCTGCTGCTGCTACAGTATGCTGCTGCTGCTGTGTGATGCACGAGCGCGCTGCGCTGGCAGCTACTCTCGCTGCTGCTGTGTGCTGCACGAGCGCGCTGCGCTGGCAGCTACTCTCGCTGCTACTCTACTGCAGCTGCCACTGCATCGCTGCTGCGCTGCCCCTGCTGCGCTTACATGGCTGCCTCGCTAGCTACCTTAAGCCACTGCATATCTAATCTAGCTACTGCTGCCCCCAAATCTACCTCCTTCTCCATCTATCTAATATATACCACACACACACACCTCGACATGCCTACAAGCACACACCTCGACACGCCTATATATATATATATATATATACAAACATATGTACATATATATATATACAACCACATATATATATATATATATATATATATATATATATATATACTCATCCACCTATGTATATAGGTACACACACACAATCACACACACACACACACACACACACATATATATATATATATATATATATATATATATATATATATATATATATATATATATATATATATATATATATATATATATATACACGAACATATATATATACAAACACACATACTCATATATATATATATATATATATATATATATATATATATATATATATATATATATATATATATATATATATATATATATATATATATATATATATATATATACACAAACACACTCATATATATATATATATATAAATGTAGACCTACAAAATATATATATATATATATATATATATATATATATATACACTCACATATATGTACACAAACACATACATATAAATACACACACTCATATAGATATACAAACACATATTTATATATATATAGACACACATACATATATATACACAAAACAACACACGCAACACCCCACCAACGCACGCCCAACGACCCCTATACCTATAAATAACTATAAATATATAAAATACAACCCGAGAACTCTATCACACACTTCCCAAAGCTAACCCAATGTGCGCACAAGCCCGAAACCAAGAAACTAAGTCGAAATGGCCATTCGGTCATTTCGACGAACACGTGGAGTACGGTTCACGAAACCTCGTGAAACGCACACCAAACCTACTCGGAATCGGCCCAAAATTTACCCACGGGTTCTAATCTATGTCTAGAACCTAGAAAAAATGCTATCTCGCTGATTCTAGGTCCGTAGCAAAAATGCGCATGCACATAGAACCTTCGACGACGAAAACCCCCAAATCGCCCGAAACGCCCATTTCTCCGCGACACGACTTCACGTGTCCGAACGGAGACACGTACTAACCCTCAAAACACCCAAGTACGTCTACCTAGGTCCGTTTAACCTAGAACATCACCCAAAATTGTGCCAATCTCGGATTTCACCCAAAATTGACACAAAACCTAATGTCAAAGTCTCCAAACACAACCAAACAAGTTCTAACTTCCTCCCACGGGTAGCCTTAAGGTCTACGAAGATTCTAAACTACTAATTACACTATATAAGAGTAATCACTAAGAGAAAAGTTAGGGTTTACCTCTTGGAAGTTGGAATCCCAAGACCAAAGTCTTCAAAACCCTTGAAATCACCACCCTCAAGCCTCCAAGTCTCCAAATCAAACCTCCACACTAAGTCTAGGCTCTACACACCTAGGTTAGGGAAAAGTATAGGGTTAGGGTTAACACAAATGAAAGAAATAGAAGAATAAAGAGAAGAAGAATAATGTACTTACTTGAAGTTTGGAAGAAGAAAGAAGAAGAAAGAGTGGAGAGGAGTGGAGAAGAAGAAGAAGAAGAAGAAGAAGAAGAAGAAGAAGAAATAAAGAAGAGGGGGGTTCGATTCTGGTCTGGGAAAGGGGGGCGGCCATAGCATGTAGGAATAGGTTACATGGATGAAAATGACTAAAAAGCCCTCTCCTTTAGTCATTCTAATTGGGATTTGGGTTTGGGGTTCCAAATGCACTCAAATTAACTCCTAATTACTCCAACTAACTTATTAAAAATATAATAATAATTCTAAACCCAAAAAAAAGCCTCACAAGGGTGTTGGTTGGGTCTGACATGGGTCCACTAGGGTCTGACATGGGTCCAGACTAGCCAAAATCCTAAAATAATCCAATAAAAAAAGTACAACCATCAATTAAAAATAAATACAATTATTTATACTTAATACACTATTTACTAAATAAAAATAAAAAATAATTCTATTTTCTAGAATTGGGTAGTGACAAGCCTACCCTCCTTAAAATAATTTTGTCCTCGAAATTAAAAGACGAAACTAGGACAGGAATGCAAGAAAGAAAAGAACCATACCTCAGGGCTCGAAAAGATAAGGGTATCGCTCGCGCATTTCATCCGTCCTCTCCCAGGTCGACTCACCTGGAGAGTGATGCCTCCACGCGACGTGAACCAAGGGAATAGTCTGGTTCCTCAACACATTCTCCCGCTGATCTAAAATCTCCACTGGCTGCTCTGGATAGCTAAGAGTAGGGCCCACCACGATCTCTGAGTGATCCAATACGTGGCTGGGATCCGCCACGTACCGTCTCAACTGTGACACGTAGAATATATCATGAACTTCCTCTAGCGTAGGTGGCAAATCTAGCCTATACGCCACAGCGCCGACCCTCTCAAGGATGCTGAAGGGTCCGACGAAACATGGGCTAAGCTTCCCGCCTCCACCGAAGCGAATAGTACCCCGCGTCGGAGAAATCCTCAGAAATACCATATCACAACCTAGCACAAACAAGGTCTCAGCACTTAATCTAAAACAAGCAATCACAAGCAAACACAAGAACAAAAATCTAAATTCTAAGCTATACCTCAAACTCCAAAGGTCTCCGGTGGCTATCGGCCCAATGCTGCTACCTTTCCTGCGCCACCCGAAGTCTATCTCTAATGAGCTTGACCTTCTCCGCCGCATCAACCACCATCTCTGGGCCAAGCAAATTTCTCTCTCCTACATCATCCCATGATAACAGAGTGCGATGCCTCCGTCCATACAATGCCTCGAATGGTGACATCTCGATACTGGCTTGGTAGCTGTTGTTGTTAGCAAACTCTACCAAGTGCAAGTGATCCTCCCAAGAGCCTCTGAAATCCAGAACACAAGTGCGAAGCATGTCCTCAAGTGTATGAATGGTCCTCTCTGACTGACCATCTATCTGTGGGTGATATGCAGTACTAAACTTGAGCTGGGTGCCCAAGCTAGCCTGCAGACTCCTCCAGAAATATGAAATAAAGTGATTGTCCCAGTCTGATACTATGCTCACAGGAACTCCATACAGTTTGACTATCTGGCGCACATACATATCTGCTAGTCTCTCTGTAGACGTACCCACTTTGAATGGTAGAAAGTGGACTGATTTGGTCAACCTGTCTACGATGACCCAAATCGCATACTTTCCTCCTGGAGAACGGGGAAGTCCAGAAACAAAATCTATGGTCACATGCTCCCATTTCCACTCCGAAATGGGTAACGGCTGGAGCAACCCTCCTGGCCTCTGCCTCTCCGCCTTCACCTACTGGAACACTAAGCATCGAGATACAAAGCGTGCTACCTCCCTCTTTATCCCGTACCACCATACATGCTCTCTCAGATGTCTATACATCTTGTTGGCACCTGGATGCATAGAGTACTGGGATCGATGCACCTCCTGAAGAACCTCCTTGCACAACGAACCACTCGGCACACACAACCTGGTACCGTGCCACAATGAACCATCATCAGCAATGGTGAAGTCATCTGATAATCCAATCTGAACCTGCGCCATGATGCCCCTCAGGGACTTATCCTCAAACTGTGTAGCCCTGATCTTGTCTACCAACTGTGACTGAATCTGCAGTCCCCACATCTGCATCTCAACTCCAGGCACTATCACCTCAATGTCCAAGCTCTCTAGATCTCCCAGAAGATAACGATCTGTAGTCAGGCATATAGCTACCGGATGCCTGCTCAGCGCATCCGCAACTACGTTCGCCTTCCCTGGATGGAACTGTAATAATATGTCGAAGTCTTTCATCAACTCCAACCATCTCCTCTGTCTCATGTTCAGCTCTTTTTGGGTAAACACATACTTCAAGCTCTTGTGGTCTGTGAAGATCTCCACACGCTCTCCGTATAAATAGTATTTACACAACTTCAGAGCAAATATGATCGCTGCCAACTCCAAATTGTGGGTAGGGTAGTTCTTCTCATGAGGACATAATTGCCTAGAAGCATAGGCAATCACCCTCCCATTCTGCTGCAACACACAACCCAGTCCCTTCCCCGATGCATCACTATAGATAGTGAATCCTCCAGATCCTGATGGCAACGTCAATACTGGAGCTATCGTCAACCTCCTCTTCAGCTCATCAAAGGCGATCTGGCACTCCTCTGACCAAACAAACTCCATGTCCTTCCGAGTCAGCCTGGAAAATAGCTCTGTAATTCGGAAAAAATCCTGAATAAATCTCCTGTAGTAGCCTGCTAGCCCCAGGAAACTCCTGACCTCTGCTACTGAACTCGGAGGACTCCATGCCTCAATTGCCACGATCTTCCTCGGATCCACCGAGATCCCCTCTCCAATCACCACATGACCAAGGAATTCAACCTTGTCAAGGAAGAACTCGCACTTCAAAAGCTTTCCATAAAGCTTCTCCTTTCTGAGAGTCTCCATCACTATTCTCGGATGCTCCTCGTGCTCCTCTGGGGTCTTCGAATACACCAAGATGTCATCTATAAACACCATCACAAACCTGTCCAGATGCTGATGGAACACCTTTTTCATCAGATTCATGAACACTGCCGGGGCATTAGTCAACCCAAACGATATCACCATGAACTCATACTGTCCATACCTAGTCCGAAAAGCTATCTTCGAAATATCCTCCCTCCTGACCTTCACCTGATGGTAGCCTGTCCTTAGATCAATCCTGGAAAACACCCTCACTCCGCTCAACTGGTCAAAAAGATCATCAATACGAGGCAGCGGATACTTGTTCTTGATTATGAGGTTGTTCAGAGCCCTGTAGTCGATACACATCTGTATCGACCCATCCTTCTTCGGCACAAAAAGTATCGGAGCACCCCACGGATAAGAACTAGATCTGATAAATCCCTTGTCCTGAAGCTCATCCACCTGCCTCTTCAACTCTATCAGCTCACTGTTGCTGACTCTATAGACGTGCTGGGATATCGGCTCTGCGCCTGGCACCAAGTCTATAGAGAACTCCACATCTCTGTCCGGAGGTAACCCTGGCAACTCCTCCGGAAAGACATCCATGAACTCCATCGCTCTGCTCCGCTGCTCCTCTGGCAAACTCAAACTCTGGCTCACCCGGCGGACTAAACAACACTCTGCCTCCACGATAATCTATACTAGCACAATGCATACTCAACCAATCCATCCCGAGTACAATATCATAGTTCGGAAGTGGCATTACGAGTAGGCACACACTCAACTCTCGGCCTCCTAAGGTAACTCTCTGGTCTCTACAGACATCACTGACTAGGATGATGCCACCCCCGGTCATGATCTTGCAGAGTTTAGCTAAAGGTTCAGCAACAAGATGGTGTCTAACAGCAAAAGATACAGACACAAAGCTATGGGAAGCCCCAGAATCAAACAAAGCAAGTGCTGGAATAGAATCAAGAAGAACAGAACCTGAGATCACGTCACCAATGATGCAAGATACGATATCATCAAGGAATGACAGTAATATTGCAAAAGAAAACAATTTCAGAAAAATTAAAGACAGCAAAAAAAATTAGGAAGGGTCCTAGTTGTGATTGAGCATACTCTCTCTCAGCCTATATCCTATATCTTATATCCTATCGCAGGTAGACCTAGAAACTAGACCTACGTACTAGACCTGCATACTAGACCATGCATGGGCTGCCACCAAAAATGTGTCAAGACCCGCACCCAAAAAATTGGGCATGAGTCGTGGGTACGTCCAGCCTACGCCGCAGAATTGGCGGTAGAACGCTGTAAAGGTCCGTTCTAGGTCACAATATCTATATCTCATAATGATCAGTCAATATAACCTCTCCAAAAGGAGGGCAACCACACAATATATATATATGAATACTCAATCACAATAACTAGGGAAAGAGTAAAAGCACGATAAGATATCAACAATGAAACAAGAAACAAAGAGCCAGTACAATATCCAAATATACAGTCCAAGTCTAAAGTCTACAACATCACAGAAGCAACAAAATAATAAATACAATCATCCAAAATAGCAACTGGGAACAACCCAGGAAAACCCACCTAGCTAACTAGGGTGCTAACGACGTCTCCTCGACGGGCTCCTCCTCAATCTCCGGGTCACAACACTCCTCGACGCCCGGCCCGTAGAATGTCTGGTAAAAATCCTCAGGATCCTCTGGAAAAAATATGCCCAGTCAGGACTGGAACAAAGTACATAACTCTGAAAGTAACTCCAAATACATGGTAAGGTGTATATGACTAGCAATAAAAAAGTATACAAGATGCACAAAAAAATAAATACATGGTGGAGCAGATAAAGTAGCTGCAATGTAAAACTAGAGAACCATACAAGTAGTAGAGAAGTAACTGCATGTGAGAAAACGGGAATACTAGCTAAGTGCCTTGAGCACAAGTTCGTTATGTAATCGGCTTAGGTTGCACATGAATAATCTACGATAACTCTGGTATGCGTGAGTTGTATAACCGACATACACATAAATACTGTTTGGCTTTGATCACATAACCAACTCCTACTCCCCTCCCCCACTAATACTCTTGGATCCAACCACGACACGCTACGTACATGATAAATAACTTGCGCACATAAAGACGAGAGCACACGAAGGACATGATAGCAAATGAGAATCAATACCCGAAGCACATGATAAAATACACGTGATAGAGTACCCACTGAACACGGTAAGGGGGATAACATCTCATGACGGGATCTAACTAGTACCAGATCATGAAACTGTAAACTCCCTCACCCAAAATAGGTATTTGTGTATATTTTATATTATTATATTTATTATAGATGTTGAATTTATTTAGAGTATTCTCTTAGTTAATTAGAAAATAATTTTTTTCTTTAGTATATTTACTTATATAAATATTCATTTAGAATTATTTTAGGTTATTTTAGATTTTTGGAGATTTTTCTAGAATTTTTGGTAATTAAAACTTAGAAAACATAAATTTCTAGGACTTCTATGATTTACTATACGACCATACTTGCATGTCGTTCCTACCAAATATTTATTTTAGTTTAAAATATTTAATTATATTTTTTTGTAATTTATTTAGAATTTTAAGAAATTTATTTAGATTTTAAAATTATTTAGGATTTATTTGGATATATATAGTCTTAATATTAGATAGATGCTAATTTAGTGTTAATAGATATTAATAAGATTTTATAATTATTTGTATTATCTTTAATTATATTTAAGATTATAAATTATTGAGATAAATTCAAACTCTATTTTAAATTAATTCAAATCCTGAACCTACTAGGAAATCAACCTCATGCATATCCTATCCTTATTTAAATTCATCATAATCCTATCCAAATTAACCAATCCTAGTCTTATTTAATTAAGTAGTATCCACCATTATAAATACCTCATCCTTCATATTTTTCTTCCCTAAATTCCTCTCTTTTTCGTCCAAAAAATAGTCAAAATTCGTCATAAATTCAGCCTCATTTTCCACTAGTTATGACGAATTAAAAAGACGATATCTCCTAGCTTCGGACTCCAAATATGCTCCAGTTTTTTTTGTTAGAACGATAATGAGGTTAGCTTTCTGATTATAAATTTTTTTTTCTAAATTATGAGTATTAAATTCTGTAAAATTCGTAGAGTACAGCATGTCCGAAAATAGACGTGTTTCGATATTTTCGTGATTCCGGGAGAACCAGGAGTCAAAATCATGAACCGTTTTAAGTTTCGGAAAGCTAATGTCGATATCATCGACATAAATTTTTTCCCAGAATTTAATTCGAATTATTTATATACTGTTAATTCTGTAGAACTTCTAGGTTAGAATTTAACCATCGGTGCACAATACAAAATTTGTATGTGCCATAATTCCCAAACGAATTTGAATTCGGACGAGCCGTAAATTTTAGCATATTTTTGACGCTGAAATCTACAAGAAATCATGCATGAAATTTGAGTTTGTGTCGGTTGACTTTTTGGTCAACAGATCGCCTCGATTTGCGTGCCATAAGACTCGAGTTGATAAAATTCAGTTTTTTGGACAAAATTTAGGAATTAACATAAAAATAAGAATAATAAGATTAAAATAGGATTTTATAGTAATTATTCCAGAATTAAATAAATTAAAATAAATTATCTTTTGACGTGATAAATTTGTAATACATAGGCTATTTGGACTGTGACTTGGACTCTGATTCATACCAGCAGCAGGACCCCAGGCAAGATACCTTGCCAAATTGTTTACAGTACTTTGAATGCTATTTATATTTCTGTTTATTTATTTTATTTCTGTATAGTTCTTGCATGTATAGTTTTCCTTTCAGTCATTACTATATAATAGATATGTTGACACACACATGGCACTTAGTATCATAGAGGACAATCATTAGGCGTATGGGCTTTAACCACTCTGGTAACACCGTAGTCACTAGCACGCACTATGGTGGGTCGTGTCCGATGGTCGCTACCCCCGAGGTATGTCGATTGATGGAGTCCGAGGGTCGCTACCCCCGAGGTATGTCGGCTGATGATGTCCACTGACGAGCGTGAGGTTGTGAGGATTAGATCGAGTAGCCTACCCTTGCCCATACGTTAAAAAGTTGTTCTCATTTGCATTTATATAGATAGTCTTGTACAGCGTACTTATCTATTTTCAAATAATATGCATGTTTACTGTATTCAAATTGGCTCGTATTTTCTGTATCTTGTTACGTCCCTCTGAGGACCTGGTCCTCTGCCAGGTGTATCTGTTCTTGAGTATTTGCAGGAGCGCAGATTGGATGGATATATATGTTTCGTGGATGTCCTCTCTTCGAGCCGTGATTGTTAGCTGGTATTCTTATATGGTGTTGTTGTGTTGTACTTATATATTATTTGTCTTATATTCGAGTTGGTAGTGGATTTGTTTCCATCCAACTATCATCCTTAGATACCTTTATGGAGATCTAGTTATATAAATGCTGGTTATTTATTTATATTGATTTTCTGTGGATGAGATTTAGATTGTACCCTGTGACTTGTGACATATGTTTATACCACTTGTGGATTTTATATTCATATTACAGCGTACGTATGGATTTGGTTTCCATATATTGGAACTGCCATATCCATGCGGCTGGCATGCTTACGTGTCCTAGTCCTACGTATTTTTGGGACTGGGGCGTGACATGTTTTTGTGGTGGCCCATGCAGGTCGAGAGCATATTGTCTCGGTTACGTTACTGTACCAAACAAGCCTGCACCTAGGAGTAGAGTATAGGATCTCATCTACAATTGACTATGATTCATCTTCCTCCTCTCTGTTCTATTCGAACAATGTTATCCTGCTTGATTCCTGTACTTCCCTAATAAGTTCCTTGAGTATATATAGCCTTCTGCTAGAATATAGGAACCTATGTTATTAGGATGATAATTAGAGTAGCACACCTATTAAGAATACAACGAGAATATAGACACCACTAAGTTTAGAATATCTAGTGAACCCTAGAATTCCTTAGCTATAGATTGATTTACCATTACCCCTGATATATTATGAAGACTGGAGGGTAGTATAGACACTACTAGAGTAGTTAGAAGTTTTACCATAATGTTTGACACCTAGTATCACATAGTCTTTTGACCTATTAATGGAGTGTGATTGAACAACATTAATTGTATGCTAGCTTAGGAGACAGTGTTTATTCAGACAATAGAATTTAGAGGTCCTTGCCCCCATTTGGTCGACTAGCGACACATACAAGAAGGTTGTATTATAACTATAGAGATTTGTAGAGTCTTTATTATTATTGCTTATTCTATTTTTTTGTTTTGTTTTTGTGAACTTGAATTGACTTGTACCTCCTTTCATCATCATCTAGCGTACCTATAATTGTTGTACCACCTTGACTTATGCCGCTATTATAGCCTAGTTTTGCAAACTTATTCTTTCATCAAGCTTGTTCACTATATATGTATTAGTGGATGCATACATTAATATATTTCAGAATTAGTGTACTACGGTCTGATCAACCATAGTGCACGTGGTTCGCCCTTCGTATAACTACTTTACGTGGATTGAGATATCTAGTAATTAGTAGATGAATGAACTTGCCCTCTAGATATGTCTAAGCATATCGTATCCGTTACATAACTGTACCGATGCGAGCATGTGGATAGGCATTACCAAAATAGGACTTCAATCCACAACTGCTTTGACAATTCCTATTTGAATTCTTTAAACGTCTTGATCCCGATACTTCTATTCTATTACCTCGCCCTTGAACTCTTTATTATTGATCTCCGTCTTCCCTTATTTCGGAAAGACGAAACCTCGTACTTGGTATAAGTTTGATACACAGAGAGTACTAGATATACCCCATAGGCCGATCACATACTTGAGGATTATTCTTTCGTAATTAAGGACATATCATAAATGATATAATCGGCGTTGAAGTTTTGAGGATTGAATGACATGAGTAAATAAATTAAGGAATATTTTTCTTAAAGTATATAGCCTTCTGTGATAGATTGGTAAATTCTAAGTTGGATAGCAGTGCATTGGCAACTCGAGAGGAATTTCTTTTAGATTGTGATCAAGTAAGATTAGATTGGGAGAGGTTCAAGCTATTCAATTTTGAGAATTTTAGAAGAATGACTAAGATGATGAGGATTAATAAATTTTAAAAATCTTGATATTGAGGACCCAATATTTATACCTTAAGTACATAATTTAAATTTTTGAGTATTGAAGGTAAAATCATCAATTTGAATTTGAAGGATAAATATATAATTTCAGACTTGAATATTGGTGGACTGCAATTAAATTATTTTTCAATTTGATGATTTAAAATAAGAATTAAAATTTGATGGTTGGACTACCTATTTGAAATATTGAGGATGTGAATGGAATTTAAAAAGTTGAAGAATATAAAAAAAAAAAAATTATAAGTGAAAATAGGAATAATATTGGACTCGAATTACTTCTAGAGGAGATTATGATACTTGGAGATCGTGAGGTAAAATTTGATATGGGTTATTTAAATCTTGAAGATATTATATGGATTCAATTTAAATTTGGATATTTATGAGTTGGAAAAGTGAGAAGAGATTACAATAGGTTGAATTTTGATTTAAACAATGATTATCTTAATTTTGAAATGATCGCGATAGATTTGAATAGATTTTGTTATTTAAATTTTTGGAAGAGATTGCGATTGACGTACCTTATGTATGGATGTGAAGGATTTAACAAATTATGTCTTATTTTAATTTCGAGGACGAAATTGTTTTAAGTTGGGTAGATTGTAAACTCCCTCACCCAAAATAGGTATTTGTGTATATTTTATATTATTATATTTATTATAGATGTTGAATTTATTTAGAGTATTCTCTTAGTTAATTAGAAAATAATTTTTTTCTTTAGTATATTTACTTATATAAATATTCATTTAGAATTATTTTAGGTTATTTTAGATTTTTGGAGATTTTTCTAGAATTTTTGGTAATTAAAACTTAGAAAACATAAATTTCTAGGACTTCTATGATTTACTATACGACCATACTTGCATGTCGTTCCTACCAAATATTTATTTTAGTTTAAAATATTTAATTATATTTTTTTGTAATTTATTTAGAATTTTAAGAAATTTATTTAGATTTTAAAATTATTTAGGATTTATTTGGATATATATAGTCTTAATATTAGATAGATGCTAATTTAGTGTTAATAGATATTAATAAGATTTTATAATTATTTGTATTATCTTTAATTATATTTAAGATTATAAATTATTGAGATAAATTCAAACTCTATTTTAAATTAATTCAAATCCTGAACCTACTAGGAAATCAACCTCATGCATATCCTATCCTTATTTAAATTCATCATAATCCTATCCAAATTAACCAATCCTAGTCTTATTTAATTAAGTAGTATCCACCATTATAAATACCTCATCCTTCATATTTTTCTTCCCTAAATTCCTCTCTTTTTCGTCCAAAAAATAGTCAAAATTCGTCATAAATTCAGCCTCATTTTCCACTAGTTATGACGAATTAAAAAGACGATATCTCCTAGCTTCGGACTCCAAATATGCTCCAGTTTTTTTTGTTAGAACGATAATGAGGTTAGCTTTCTGATTATAAATTTTTTTTTCTAAATTATGAGTATTAAATTCTGTAAAATTCGTAGAGTACAGCATGTCCGAAAATAGACGTGTTTCGATATTTTCGTGATTCCGGGAGAACCAGGAGTCAAAATCATGAACCGTTTTAAGTTTCGGAAAGCTAATGTCGATATCATCGACATAAATTTTTTCCCAGAATTTAATTCGAATTATTTATATACTGTTAATTCTGTAGAACTTCTAGGTTAGAATTTAACCATCGGTGCACAATACAAAATTTGTATGTGCCATAATTCCCAAACGAATTTGAATTCGGACGAGCCGTAAATTTTAGCATATTTTTGACGCTGAAATCTACAAGAAATCATGCATGAAATTTGAGTTTGTGTCGGTTGACTTTTTGGTCAACAGATCGCCTCGATTTGCGTGCCATAAGACTCGAGTTGATAAAATTCAGTTTTTTGGACAAAATTTAGGAATTAACATAAAAATAAGAATAATAAGATTAAAATAGGATTTTATAGTAATTATTCCAGAATTAAATAAATTAAAATAAATTATCTTTTGACGTGATAAATTTGTAATACATAGGCTATTTGGACTGTGACTTGGACTCTGATTCATACCAGCAGCAGGACCCCAGGCAAGATACCTTGCCAAATTGTTTACAGTACTTTGAATGCTATTTATATTTCTGTTTATTTATTTTATTTCTGTATAGTTCTTGCATGTATAGTTTTCCTTTCAGTCATTACTATATAATAGATATGTTGACACACACATGGCACTTAGTATCATAGAGGACAATCATTAGGCGTATGGGCTTTAACCACTCTGGTAACACCGTAGTCACTAGCACGCACTATGGTGGGTCGTGTCCGATGGTCGCTACCCCCGAGGTATGTCGATTGATGGAGTCCGAGGGTCGCTACCCCCGAGGTATGTCGGCTGATGATGTCCACTGACGAGCGTGAGGTTGTGAGGATTAGATCGAGTAGCCTACCCTTGCCCATACGTTGAAAAGTTGTTCTCATTTGCATTTATATAGATAGTCTTGTACAGCGTACTTATCTATTTTCAAATAATATGCATGTTTACTGTATTCAAATTGGCTCGTATTTTCTGTATCTTGTTACGTCCCTCTGAGGACCTGGTCCTCTGCCAGGTGTATCTGTTCTTGAGTATTTGCAGGAGCGCAGATTGGATGGATATATATATTTCGTGGATGTCCTCTCTTCGAGCCGTGATTGTTAGCTGGTATTCTTATATGGTGTTGTTGTGTTGTACTTATATATTATTTGTCTTATATTCGAGTTGGTAGTGGATTTGTTTCCATCCAACTATCATCCTTAGATACCTTTATGGAGATCTAGTTATATAAATGCTGGTTATTTATTTATATTGATTTTCTGTGGATGAGATTTAGATTGTACCCTGTGACTTGTGACATATGTTTATACCACTTGTGGATTTTATATTCATATTACAGCGTACGTATGGATTTGGTTTCCATATATTGGAACTGCCATATCCATGCGGCTGGCATGCTTACGTGTCCTAGTCCTACGTATTTTTGGGACTGGGGCGTGACAGAAACAATGTGTCAGAATCAAGTATTACAGTTTTAGAACAGGTGATATAAACGCTATCATGAAATAGAAATAATCAGAGGTAGGTACTCGCCTGACGTCCTGAGCAACTAATGAGGATCGAGATTTGGACTGGCGTCACAAGAACCTATTGCAAAAGCAAAGTTAAACGGGATTCTAAAGAGTTAAACTGATATAAAATAACTAAAAACAAGGTTCTAGGGTTATTCTAGGTCGAACGGATCAAACCGGTGAAATTTGGGTCAAAAAGTCAACCCGGGGTCCAAAAACTCAACTTATGGTCAAAACTAGGTCAAACGTTGACTTTTACGGTCAATGAGGGCAATTATGGCCAACGCTAGGTCAAACTAGGGTGCCCCTAAAATTCTAGGTCAAAACTAGCTCATTAAGCTAGTAAACCTTCAAACTCGCCTCCTCGAGATACCGGGATACCCTCGGTATCCAATATCTCAACCTAGGCTACGCACCCCACCTATACCCACTAAAACCCATGCTAGCACGCGTAATTATATATACCAATACATATAAAAATAATTCTAAACCTATTCCTAGGCAATTGCTCAAAAATCCTGCTCCGATACTCAATACCTTGGGTATCTCAAGGTATTGAGATACCTTGATATCTTAAGGTATTGAGATACCTTGATATCTCAAGGTATTGAGATATCCCTCTAATCCCCTCTAACTAGCCATCTAGCTAACTAACTATGCATATATACACCTAGGTATATATATCTAGGCTAGAATATATATATACAAACACATAGGCATATATCTACTACATATATATCATACACATACACACATATACACACAACTCATGAATATATAACTAACTATATATATATATCTACTATAGTAATCTAAGTATCTATCTATCTATCTAACATATATATCTAGATCCCTCTCTCCCTCACGCTACCTACTGCTACGGGGCTACGCAAATGTTGTTGCTGCTAGGCTACCCTCGCCATGCGGCGCTTGCGCCACGCCCAGCTGCTGCTGCTACTGCTGCTACTGATGCTACAATACGCTGCTGCTAATGCTGCTAGGCTACCCTCGCCACACAGCGCTTGCGCCATGCCCTGCTGCTGCTACAGTGCGTTGCTGCTGCTGCTGCTGTGTGCTGCACGAGCGCGCTGGGCTGGCAGCTGCTCTCGCTGCGACTCTGCTGCAGTTGCCACTGCATCTCTACTGCGCTGCCCCTGCTGTGCTTACATGGCTGCCACGCAAGCTACCTTAAGCCACTGCACATCTCATCTAGCTACTGCTGCCCCCAAATCTGCCTCTCTCTCCATCTATCTAATACACACCACACACACACACACCTCGACACGCCTACAAGCACACACCTCGACACACCTATATACATATATATATACAAACATATATACATATATATATACAACCATATATATATATATATATATATACTCATCCACATATGTATATAGGTACACACACACACAATCACAGACACACACACACACACACACACACACACACACACACACACATATATATATATATATATATATATATATATATATATATATATATATATATATATATATATATATATATATATATATTTATGAGTATATATATATATATGTACACACACACACACACACACACACACACACACACACACACATATATATATATATATATATATATATATATATATACATAACTCATATATACGTACACAAACACATACATATAAATACACACACTCATATAGATATACAAACACATATTTATATATATATAGACACACATACATATATATACACAAAATAACACACGCAACACACACAACACCCCACCAACGCACGCCCAACGACCCCTATACCTATAAATAATTATAAATATATAAAATATAACCCGAGAACTCTAGCACACACTCCCCGAAGCTAACCCAACGCGCGCACAAGCCCAAAACCAAGAAACTAAGTCGAAATGGCCATTCGGTCATTTCGACGAACACGTGGAGTGCGGTTCGCGAAATCTCGTGAAACGCACACCAAACCTACTCAGAATCGGCCCAAAATTTATCTACGGATTCTAATCGATGTCTAGAACCTAGAAAAAATACTATCTCACCGATTCTAGGTACGTGGCAAAAATGCGCACGCACATAGAACCTACGACGACGAAAACCCCCAAATCGCCCGAAACGCCCATTTCTCCGTGACATGACTTCACGTGTCCGAACGGAGACACGTACTAACCCTCAAGACACCCTAGCACATCTATCTAGGTCCGTCTAACCTAGGACATCATCCAAAATTGTGCCAATCTCGGATTTTACTCAAAATTGACACAAAACCTAATGTCAAAGTCTCCAAACACAACCAAACAAGTTCTAACTTCCTTCCACGGGTAGCCTTAAGGTCTAGGAAGATTCTAAACTACTAATTACACTATATAAGAGTAATCACTAAGAGGAAAGTTAGGGTTTACCTCTTGGGAGTTGGAATCCCAAGACCAAAGTCTTCAAAACCCTTGAAATCACCACCCTCAAGCCTCCAAGTCTCCAAATCAAACCTCCACACTAAGTCTAGGCTCTACACACCTAGGTTAGAGAAAAGTATAGGGTTAGGGTTAACACAAATGAAAGAAATAGAAGAATGAAGAGAAGAAGAATGATGTACTTACTTGAAGTTGTAGGAATTGGAAGAAGAAAGAAGAAGAAAGAGTGGAGAGGAGTGGAGAAGAAGAAGAAGAAGAAGAAGAAGAAGAAGAAGAAGAAATGAAGGAGAGGGGGGGGTTCGATTCTGGTCTGGGAAAGGGGGGGCGGCCATAGCATGTAGGAATAGGTTACATGGATAAAAATGACTAAAAAGCCCTCTCCTTTAGTCATTCTAATTGGGATTTGGGTTTGGGGTTCCAAATGCACTCAAATTAACTCATAATCACTCCAACTAACTTATTAAAAATATAATAATAATTTTAAACCCAAAAATAAGCCTCATAAGGGTGTTGGTTAGGTCTGACATGGGTCTACTAGGGTCTGATATTGGTCCAGACTAGCCAAAACCCTAAAACTATCCAATAAAAAATAGTACATCCATCAATTAAATATAAATACAATTATTTATACTTAATACACAATTTACCAAATAAAAATAAAAAATAATCCTATTTTCTATAATTGGGTAGTGACAGATATCGTCCGTCGAGGGTATAGAGACGCATGGGGCTCTTTCTGAGAAACAATTATAGTGGCCCTTGGATCAACTACTCCGATGCTCCAGACGAGAGGAAGGCGTTCTGGGTTAAGCACTTCAAGGTAAAAATATATTGGTTTTAATATCGAGCATCTAATTTATTTATATTACATAACTTACTATATTGATTCTTGTAAGACACGTATTTTTACCCACCACACCGAGCCGAGGTGATCGAGAAGATATTTTCTTCCGTCGCCGCCAAGCTAGTCCGGGATGCAATCAATGATCAGAAGGACCGTGATCGTTTAGGAAAACTAATCCAAGGTTGGATCACGACTGAGCAGTGGAATCATATGAGGACTAGATTCGACGATCCCAGGTACAAGAAAAAGTAGGAGAAGGAAAAGGTGGCTAGGAAGAAGGCAGAAAAGTGGTGTGGTGGGTCGATTCCGATGACGAAATATTTTCATCGTATGGTAAGTATTTGAACGTATATATTATTTTAATCAAAGTAAGATAAAATAGTTAATTTTAGTAATAATATATCTATTTATAATTAACAGGTCCAGAGGGGTGAAGGCGCTAACATGGTGATCGTCTTCCTCGCCACCCATCGGAAGGGCGGACAGCTCATCGATGATAGGGGCACGCAGACTTACATAAGCAAATAAATATCCATGTAGTTAGTAATAAGTTGCTTAGATAATAGGGTTATTTACACTAATTATCCCTATATTTTCGGTTTATAACACCGGGTACCCCTACTTTTGAACAACTTAGAAAATATGCAAATAAATATCCATGTAATTAGCAACAAGTATATTTATCGAGCGATTCATTTTTTTTAGAATGAGTATCTACGGCTCCGTGAGCAGTCAACGCAATATGCTGCGTCTGCACCTCCCGAGGGGGAGGCCGATATTTTCTCGCAACCACCGACCCACCCAGTTCCGTCGACTGACGAGATGTGGCAGACCATCGCTGGTGGTCTTCAGAGGGGTACGTACTACGAAACAGGATCCTACGGCGCCGCATACCCCACAGCCTTTTGAGGAGTCGGTGCGAGTCCAGCAGGAGAGAGTTGACTATCATATTACGTCTCTGCGCGTGACGAGATGATGAGACTGATTTTGCAGCAGCCCGAGTCCCAGCCGTAGATGGACTATGTCAGGATCTTAGCACATTTTGATGCGCTCGAGCAAAACTTTTTGGAGCTCAGGACTATGACTGAGGTGACACAGCAAGAAATTACGGATCTGAAATTATCGATACATCATTCCGTCACTCGGACTATAGGTGCCACGGATTCATACAATGACCGCCTATCAGCATTGGAGAGGATACGTCCTCCTAATTCGTCAGCATCGACACTGACTCCACCGACGATACTGCATCCAAGTTCGACATCGGTAGCGCTTTTACAGGGCCAATTGGACTATATCATACCACAATTATGCGATGGTGTTCCTCCTCCTCCTCCTGATCAGCATTAGTCCTAGGTTTGATAGATAGTTATGAGTTTGTGTAAATTTGGCCCATTTTGGGAATTTTGTGACATTGGCCCATTTTTGGGTCTGTTGTATATATTCTTTTTGTGACATGAGGATATTAATTTCAAACTTTTATATATATTTGAATTTGTAAGACATTGGCCAACAGTGACAGTAGATTTGAATTTATCGGTGTTTAATAATTTGCTTATGTGTGACAATCTATTTTTATAAACTATGAATATATTTGTATAAACTCTATGCTGAATATTGTTATATAAATTATTATGTAACAATCTGTAATTTTATTAAATTTTTTACAGCAATTTAGTGACATTTACCGACTTACAAATATGTCGTAGAGAGGTATCAGAACGTCGCTATCCCAGTACCAAGACGTCGCAAACATGTCGCTAAAAGTGGCTAATTTGCTGACTTCGCAATCTCTCTGCCATGTCATCAGGACGTTACTAAAATATGTTGCTAAATGTTGCTACATTCAAAAAATATTAGTGACGTACATGCGTTGCTAAACGTCGCTAACGAAAGAATGTTAGCGACGTTTAGTAATACAGTAAACGTCACTAAGTATAGAAATATCAGCGACGTTTTGAGACTAAATTTGTGTCGCTCATATACCAAAGTTGTACCGCAGAATGTCGCTAATTGGTAAAAAAATTGCGACGTTCATACGTAACTAAGATATGTTGCTAGTTGCGACATATAATAACATATTTTCAGTCAGCGACTCACTAGACCGCGATATTTATAAAGCGTCGCTAATAACGTCGCTATTTTATTTTAGCGACGTAATTTTATAATTTAGCGACGTTTTGTAGTGTCGCTAACCCCACAATTTTTAGTAGTAGATGACCCTATGACGAGTAAAGGAACTTGTGTGACCGACTTTATAGTATTGCTTGAGTGAACGATATATCTGGGGCAGCAACTTAGAGTTAGGCTTGGAAAGGTAAGTGTGCGCTAGTGAAGTTATGTTTGACACAAATAAAATGGACGATAGGACTTGGACACTAGTCGGTAGATTGGATTGATCGTGCTTGATGGTAGTACAATACTTGATTTTAAATGGGATTGAAAATAACTTATATTTTGGTCGACTCTGTTCGATTTGTCATTGTGATTCGTAAAACGAGAACACTTAAGATTTTCGGGAGTAGCTTGTCCGACTTCGATATTGCTAAGTTTGGTTGAATGCATATGTTTGATGGATGCCTTGAATGTGTGAACGATCCAGACTCGGTGATATGCAGAACTCGAGTGCAAAGACTTCGCTATCACTAATTGGTTAAAATGGATATATTTAGAGGACGCCTTGAATATGTGCACGATCCAGACTTAGTGATATGATGAACTCGAATGCAGTTGCAAGTGAATGTTTTAGATATGCTTGGATAAGTATAACGATTTGGGTAAATTATCATCAGCCATAGATCTTCGTACATAATTGATCATGTCCCGCATTAAGCGATATGTGTTCCGCGCTAAGGCACAGTAGAAACTGAGTCATAGAACATGATGATCAAATGGATATAGTTAGCTTAGATTGAGTAATAGAGTCATTCAATAAAATTGTGGTAAGCACGCATGCGACACGGAATAAGAAAAACAAGTAGAAAGTTTTGTTCGAACGGTTCTAAGGATACGAAGTAATATGCTTGAGTTAGATTTGATAGTGTGTGGTAGAACAATATGCGCTCAGAAAGCCTCGAGGACGAGACTTATTCTGAGTGGTGTATAATGTAATGACCCGCTCTGCGTCAATGCAGAGAGACGATTCAAACGGCACAAGTGAGAAGACTCGCTAGAGGCAAAGGAATTCAGACTTGGCCCTTCAGGAGTTCAAACAGACTTTTAAAGGTGCGCTCGGAGTCCTGCTTGACCGATATGAATCCACGCTAAGGTAGGTGGCTACGATGAACCTGTCTTTGCTTAGCTTGCACACTTAAAAATATAAAAAGTACATGATAGTCGCTAGACAAATCACCTATTGCATGCTAATAAAAGATCTCAATGCACCTAGCTAAGGGAATAATCCCGTCTCGTATTACGT
Source organism: Iris macrosiphon (assembly GCA_036927795.1). NCBI lineage: Eukaryota > Viridiplantae > Streptophyta > Magnoliopsida > Asparagales > Iridaceae > Iris > Iris macrosiphon. Next base: position 122,727,497 of record JAYESA010000012.1, on the reverse strand, counting down.
ATATAGAACACTGAATATAAACCTGCTGCTAGCGATAGAAATATTTATTTACTTCGATAGAGTTTTCCTTATGCATTTCACTGTTAAAGTAGAGATCGTTCATTATGCCTTAGAAGCACTATCCTGCGCATTGCTGCATTTTACTTCACTTAGACTATGGAACTCGGTTATGTGTTTCACTGTTAAAGTAGAGATCGTTCATTATGCCTTACTAGCACTATCATGCGCATTGCTGTATTTTACTTCACTTAGACTATGGTACGAGTTAAGCACTTCAATTAAAATGATTCACTCACCTGAGGTAGAAAGACTATCAAAATAGTCATTTTTGAGCCAAGTAATACAAACATGGAAAGGCTTCGGGACCATTGGGTCGCCAAAGCAACTTCCGAAACAGGAGCTGCAATAAGTAGTAAAATATTAGCTTAATTGTCCATTGAAAAGAACACATGGGATAATACCATGATTAAAATATGCACACTATGCTATAAACTTATTGTCACTCCCCGTTCCCGAAATATGTATTTTGGGATATATTTATTTCTTGTTTATATTTATTCCTGCTTAGAGTATTTCTTGCTCACATGATCATTAGGTTGCATGCATGGAGACTAGACCCATTCTTTGGTTTAGCATGGTTCATGGTTTATTTGTGGGTTGGTTTATTCATGAATTTGAACCCATGGTCTAAACTTTAAACCCTAGCTATATAAGCTAACTTGTTTCTCTCTTCCCTCATTCTTTAGTTTTTCTCTTTCTTTCATTTCTAGGCAAGTATACCTTGCACTACAAGGAGAAACCTTTTGATTTTTATTTTTTGTTCTTTCTTTGCATTTTATTAGTCTATGTGCTTATGATGATTTTGACCACTTTTAATACTTGGAGTTCTCGGTTTTGATGGATAGATTTGCTTAGATCTACTTTTCTAACTTAGGGTTTCATGGGTTCCTTGAGTTTTTGGTGGTTTTGATCCACTAAAACATAGTATTTTCAAAAAATAATTTTTGGGAAGGATGAAGCACTTCATTTCGAATGTTTTGACTTTTGGTTCACTCAATTCGGAGTTAAAATATAGTTTTTATGAATAAAACAAATTTAAAATTTTGGAGCTTTTTCGCCATGGCCGAACCTGTTGTTGAAGAAGACGAAGTCTTCATGCGGCCAGCGAGCTATGCGGCTGAGAGTGCTATGCGTCCCGAGAGGGTTATGAGACTGAACTCTTGTCGCATACTGACAGCATGCGTCTATCTTGTTGGACGGATGATTGCTGTCTATACAAGTATCCTTGAACACTTTGTGCATTCACTCGCTGAACGAATGAGAAATTCGCTAAGGCCAAAAGACAGTCCATGCGACATCGAACTTATGCGGCAAGCAGAGCAGTGGCCACCTTCCCTTGGACGCATGACTCTGAACTTTGGCACATCTTTGGCGCATCCTTGGCGCATCTTTCTATGGTTTTATCTTTTTTTTCCTGACACACTTTATGTCATATCAGACTTTATGTCATATCACTGACACTTTATTTATTTTTGTCACTTTATCACTTATTCCGAGGAGTAGACCTTAGCCTTGACTCCATGCGGTCAGGATTGTCATGTGGCCTGACTTCCCATGCGGCCTTCATCATTCTGCGCGCATACGGCCCCTTGCACACGTTTTATTGGATTAGTTTTGGTTGAATGTTTCTTTGGACTTTATGAGTTGTATGTGTGACTTTGATGACCACAAAAGTATTAGACCGATCTATGCATCATGACCCGGCCACTTGTATCTGTACTGATACACTTACTACGTGTTATATGTTCCTACGTGCTAAGTGTTCCTACGCGATTATATTACATATTTACACTGCAGTGTACCTATGCGTTACGTGACATGTGATATGACTTGATCTCCAGCCTAGACATAAGGGTTAGTCAATGACAAAGCGTGGCTAGGATCTGTTGATTGTTGCATCATGCTGGGTTGAATCCAAATTGAACTATCAAGTGACAAAGTGGATTCGTATCTAGCATAGACGTACTATGGTACATCATATAAGGGGAATACTATGTGACCATGCCATGAGATTCCATTTAAAATTAGGGTTAACTAGGCAACTAAACTTATAGAGCATTGGGAGGGAATAGAATCTCGAGATCGTGTCTAACTATCCACCTCCAGTCATCTGAATTAGGGTGTGCAGGCTAGTCCCCATGGATATTATTTAAATCTTAATTAGTGGATGGCAATATCCGACTATTATATGATACTATGTGTTTTATGCGATCTTAACATGGTGGCCTTACGAGAGACCGGTACATACTACTATGTGCTATGCAGCAATTTATGGCTCGGCTAACCCTGCTAGTACCTGACTCGATCTGAGGATTCATATATGCATAATATCTCTGGGATAACCCAGACTCGATCTAGTAAGCCATACAAGTGATTGGCCGATTATGTAACGAGCGTGTTTGTGTATTGTATCTGCTGTCAAATAGTCTAGGGACATAGACTATCATAGTGCGATGGTTTAACCCTTGTCCTTGTTTGGTTGTAGGATTAGATTGTTGTGTCACGATAGGCAATGAGCCAAAACTATGAGATAGAACTATATATATATATATATATATATATATATATATATATATATATATATATATATATATATATATATATATATGTGTGTGTGTGTGTATGTGTGTGTGTGTGTGTGTGTGTGTGTATTTTATAACCTCCTTTTATTTCTGCATTCGTGCTTCCTTTGTGGTACTTGCTATTTGGGATCTAACCCTACTGGTTTTGTATGGCCAGGTTTAAAGCCAGTACCCGCGGATCAAGCGTACTTTCTCATAAACAATGGCGCACACCAGGCAGATGGTCACTGAGGAAAACGAGTGGGTCTCTTCTTTTCTGCTCGTTATTTCACATTTTACTCATTTTGGGTGTTTAGCCACTGGCACTTGTTAGCCGTGAATCTGGATATTTAGTTTCCTACATGATTGTAATTAATCAGACTGCAGCTGATCATGGTCATATACTCTTGTTACTCTGCCAGCCTTCTCATTTTTGTACAACTGGTTTCTTGAATGTTGTGGCAGGACGTTTGGGACGCCTAACTTTCTTATCATATATGTTCTATTTTTACTGTTTTTATTTGACTGATTGAGATAATAGACGTTTTATGTGACCCTAAGTGACTTGCTAATAGTATGCACCCCCTTGTCTAGTTACAGCCGTGATCGCCGTACGACGTTCTATATCTTGTACGGGGGAGCTGGCCATGTTCGTCTTCGTATTCCGGTACTGGGGCGTGACAAGGTTTTAGTGGTGGCCCATGCGGGCCTGTGTTTTTAGACTTGTGGGGTGTTATGGTCATAGGAGTCTCAATCAAAATTTGTCCCCCTTGATATCTTGCTTCATCTTCCTCGATACCACCGCTTGAACTATTAAACTGCTTGCCTACTTGATCCTTTCCGTCCTGTTCTTGATTGTTTTTGTCCTTTTTTATGGCTTCTTCAGTTGCTAGAGCAGCAGGCATGGCAGGACAGGGTTCCCGTGGGCAACAACGGGAGGTAGCACATGTTCAGAGTCAAATTCGAATAGATCCAGAAATTGAACAAGCTGGCACAGGAGAACCAGAAGTAGGATATATCGAGCAACCAGCCCCTGAAATACCCATACCCCCAGCAGCACTAGCAGTACCAGTGGTACTTGATACCTCGACATTGTTGGAGATCCTCCGAGGAATGATAGCTACGCAGCAACACCAGATGGCGGTGCAACTGCACCAGCAGTTTCGACAACAAGAATAGAATATCTTGTTGAGTCAGGGTTTGCAGACGGCCCTGGAAAGAGGAGAAAGGACTTATTTAGGGGTATCAGTTAGATTTTGCCGACTTAACCAAAGGTACTTCGATGGCATGGAGGACACCATCATAGTAGATGCCTGGTTACAGGATATTGAGGTCATTATGGCAGCAGCAAGGGTTTCAGCTGATGAACAAGTTGATCAAGTTCGATTACAGCTTTCAGACCTTTCTCGTGACTGGTGGGCGTCAGTAGAGGTTGGCTTGAGGCATTCCATCTCTTGGGATAGTTTCAAGGCTCGATTCGGGGCTAAATATTTTGGAGTCGTAGCGCAGTATGAGCTCCAACCAAGATTTATCGGTCTCAAGTAGTCTGGTAGAACAGTGGATGGATATGCAGCCGAGTTTTGCAGGCTGAGTAGATTCGCTCCAACTATGGTGGCTACGAAGTCGGATAGAACAATAAGGTTCCATCAAGGACTTCATCTAGAGATTTTACAACTGGTAGAGGGACACGACTATCAGACTTATGAAAAGGTACTGATAGCAGCTCGAAGGCACCCATGGAAAGGTTATCGGCAAGGACAGGAGGCCAGAAGAGGTCTAATGATCATAGTGGAGGAGGAGGTGGAGGAGTACCTCGGACGTCAACACCATCACCTGTCGTTCGCATCCATGATTTAGCACTGAGGAGGGTGGCAGTTTCGACGATGACAGCACTAGCTCGGCAGCAGGCGAGACAACAACAACGACGCCAGGAAGCATCGGTGGGTTGCACTTACTGTGGCAAGGGAGGCCATACTAGAGATGTATGTAGGGCAGCCAATGGGTTGTGTATGAGGTATGACAGTTCGGATCACCGGATTGCCAATTGCTCGATGATGCAGAGGCCAGGAGGGCCAGTCCAAGAGTTACCAGCACTGCCAGCACCAGGGACAGCCCAGCAGAGAGGATCGCAGCGATAGTATTAGTAGAAGAATAACTCCCTGAGATAGTTAAGGAGTTCTTAGACATCTTCCCGGAAGAACCACCAGGGTTACCCCCAGTAGGAGACGTTGAGTTTTGTATAGAATTGATCCCTGGGGCAGGGCCAATATCTTGTAAAGTTTACCAAATGGCACCATTATAGCTAGATATACTGTACCAACATATAGAGAAACTAGTCAAAAAAGTTTATTCGAGCCAGTGGATCACATTGGGGAGCGCCAATGGCTCTAGTAAAGAAGAATGATGGGTCATCACGATTATGTATCGACTACAAATGCTGTAACGGTAAAGAACAAGTATCCATTACCAAGGATCGATGATTTGTTTGATCAGCTGAGTAAAGCCAAGGTTTTCTCCAAGATCGATCTTCGATCAGAGTATCATCAAGTAAGAGTTTGGGAGAAAGACATACCCAAGACAGCATTTAGGTCATGATATGGGCATTACAAATTCTTAGTTATGCCATTCGGACTAACTAATGCTCCAGTGATATTTATGGATTTGATGAACCGCATTTTTATGCCAAACCTAGATCAGTTCATGGTGTTTTTCATAGACGACATTCTTGTTTATTCCAGCAGTAAAGAGGAACATGAGGGGCACCTTCGGAAGGTCTTACAGATTCTAAGAGCACCAGTTATACACAAAGCTCAGCAAGTGTGAGTTTTGCTTGGATCACGTGTCATTCTTAGGTCATATCATCTCTGGAGCAGGAGTCGCAGTAGATCTGAAGAAGGTTGAGGTCGTAGAGAGTTTGCCAGTTCCTAAGACAGTAGCTTAAGTACGTAGTTTCCTGGGATTGGCAGGATACTATAGAAGGTTCGTAGAAGACTTTGCAAGAATTTCAGCACTGCTGACTCAATTAACTCGCAATGAGGCTAAGTTTGACTGGTCAGCAGAGTGCCATACATCATTCTAAGAATTGAAGAAGAGATTGATTTCAGCTTAGATTCTCACGCTTCCAGTAGGTTCTGGAAGGTTTATAGTGTATTGTGATACGTCAGGCAAAGGACTTGGGTGTGTATTGATGCAACACGGAAAAGTGATAGCTTATACATCACAACAGTTTCGAGATCACGAGAAAAATTATTCGACTCACGATTTGGAGTTGGCGGCGGAAGTATTTGCACTTAAGCTATGGAGACATTACTCGTATGGTGATCGGGTGGAAATATTTACATATCACAAGAGCTTAAAATATTTATTCACCCAGAAGGACTTAAACATGAGGCAGAGGAGATGGCTAGAATTGATAAAGGACTATGATATAGAACTTCAGTACCATCCAGGCAAGGCAAATGTGGTAGCGGATGCTCTTAGCAGGAGAGGTAGTACATTTATATTAATATCGCAGTGACATATCTTAGAAGAACTTCGAGAATTAGGGATTGAGATAGTACTCCCACAAGACGTAGGAGTATTGGCTAGTTTACAGGTGTAATCTACCATTATATAAAGGATTAAGGCAGCTCAGGCAGAGGATCCGAAAGTTCAGAAGCTTCGGGCGGAATGTGAATCTGGTCTCAGGAAAGAGTTGACTATTCATGAAGATGGAACTCTTAGGTTCAGAAACCGTCTTTGTGTACCAAGTGAAGATATCCGACAAGAAGTAATGACCGAGGCGCACAGTTTCCAGTATTCAATTCATCCAGGAGGTACCAAACTGTATCAAGACATCAAATAACATTTCTGGTGGAATGAGATGAAGAGGGAGATAGCACAATTTATTTCTCGGTGTTTGGTATGTCAGCAAGTGAAGGACGACCAGCAGAGACCAGCAGGATTATTGCAGCAGCTTCCTATTCCGGAGTGGAAATGGAAACATATCACAATGGACTTTGTGATTGGTTTACCTAGATTTTTTACTGATCGTGATGCAGTATGGGTAATAGTAGATCGTCTCACAAAAGTAGCTCACTTTCTTCCCTCCCGAGTTGGGCAATCCACAAAGCAGTTAGCGAAGATGTACATGCGACAGATAGTAAGACCGTACGGCATCCCAGTGAGTATCATATTTGATCGAGACACTCGGTTCACTTCAAATTTTTGGAAGAGTTTGTACCAAAGTTTGGGCAATAAGTAGAGATTTAGTACCGCTTACCACCCTCAGACAGACGGGTAATCAGAGAGAACCATCTAGACATTGGAGATATATTGTGAGCTTATACTTTGGACTTTGGTGGGTCTTGGGAGTCGAGTTCTCGTACAACAACAGTTATCAGGCCAGCATCCAGATGGCACCCTTTGAAGCATTGTATGGGAGAAAGTATAGGTCACCATTGGCATGGGATGACATTGGCGAGCGAAATATGTTAGGCCCTGAAATAATCACGCAGACAGTAGAAGTTGTCAACCAAATCAGAGAGCGACTTTGGGTTGCGCATCGTAGACCATTAGAGTTTTGTGTCGGCGACCACTTGTTCTTACGGATTTCTCCAACCCGTGAAGTCATTAGATTCGGAATTCGCGGGAAGCTTAGTCCATGATACATCGGTCAGTTCGATATTCTCGAGCAGGTAGGCGATGTTTCTTATCGTCTTGCCCTTCCATCTTCGTTATATGAGGTGCACGATATATTTTATGTATCTCAGTTGCGTAGGTATATCCCAGATCTGAGTCATATCCTCGACCATTCCGAGCTAGTCGTTAGTACCGACTTGTCTTATGAGGAGCAGTCCGTATCCATTTTGGACCAAAAGAAGAAGGTGCTCAAAAATTGGACTATTCCTCTTGTCTGAGTTGCTTGGGGTCATCACCCTTTGGGAGAGTCGACATGGGAGTGCGAGAATAATATTCGGTCTTGGTATCCGTACATATTCGACTCGGAAGGTATATTCATTCTTATGCCTTCGTATCTCGAATCTCGTGATTCATTTATCCATGCTATGTGACACTGTTTCTTCATATGCTTGAATTTGATTGCATGATCTTGTAGTTAGAACAATGCTTGTTCTGATTTCTCTAGTTAGCCTTGGGTTTGAATTTCGAGGACGAAATTTTTTTAAGGTGGGTAGTGATGTCACTCTACATTCCCGAAATACGTATTTTGGAATATATTTATTCCTTGCTTGTATTTATTCCTGCTTAGAGTATTTTTTGCTCACATGATCAATAGGTTGTATTCATAGAGACTGGACCCATTCTTTGATTTAGCATGGTTCATGGTTTATTTGAGGGTTGGTTTATTCATGAATTTGAACCCATGATCTAAACCTCAAACCCTAGCTATATAAGCTAACTTGCTTCTCTCTCTTCCATCATTCTTTATTTTCTTTCTTTATTTCATTTTTAGGCAAATACACCTTGCACTACATGGAGAAACCTTTTTATTTTTGTTTCTTGTTCTTTTCTTACATTTTATTAGTCTATTATCTGCTTATGATGATTCTGACCGCTATTAATACTTGGAGTTCTCGGTTTTGATGGATAGATTTGCTTAGATCTACTTTTTTAACTTAGGGTTTCATGGGTTCCTTAAATTTTTGGTGTTTTTGATCTACTAAAACATAATATTTTTGAAAAATAATTTTTGGGAAGGATGGAGTACTTTATTTCGAACGTTTTGACTTTTGGTTCACTCAAATTGGAGTTAAAATATAGTTTTTATGAAGAAAATAAATTTCAGATTTTGGAGCTTTTCTGCCATGGCCGAACTTATTGTTGAAGAAGAAGAAGTCTTCATGCGGCCAATGAGCTATGCAGCTGAGGGTGCTATACGGCCCGAAAGGGTTATGCGGCTGAACTCTTGTCGTATACTGACAGCATATGTCCATCTTGTTGGACGCATGACTGCTGATCTACACAAGTGTCCTTGAACACTTTGTACATTCACTCGCTGAACGAATGAGAAATTCACTAAGTCCAAAGGACACTCCATGCGACATCGAACTTATGCGGCAAGCAGAGCATGCGGCCACTTTCCCTTGGATGCAAGACTCTGAACTTTGGCGCATCCTTGGCGCATCTTTCTATGGTTTTGTCTTTTCTTTCTGTCACACTTTATTTTATATCACACTTTACATCACATCACTGATACTTTATTTATTTTTGTCGCTTCATCACTTATCCCAATGAGTAGACCTTAGCCCTGACTCTATGCGGCCAGGATTGTCATGCGGACTGACTTCTCATGCGACCTTGATCCTTCTGCGCGCATGCGGCCCCTTGCACACGTTTTATTGAACAAGTTTTGGTTGAATGTTCCTTTGGACTTTATGAGTTGTATGTGTGACTTTGATGACCACAAAAGTATTAGACCGATCTATGCGTCATGACCCGACACTACTAGAATAAGCGGGATTAGCGACGTTTTTTACCGACTCCAGGTAAAAACGTCGCTAATTTAGCGACTCCATTTGAAAATATCGTTAGACGTCGCTAATTGGCGACATTTAGCGACGTTTAGCGACGTTTATTCAGTTTTTAAAACATTAGTCGCTATAAGTTCAATTTAGGTCGCTAAATGTCGCTAAAATATTTTATTTAGCGATGTTTAGCGACATTTTTAGCGACGTATATATTTTGGACATTTAGCGACGTCATTAGCGACGTTTAAGACGTCGCTAAATTAGCGACGTTGTTACTGACGTTGCTAAAACGTCGCTAAATTCTAAATTAGCGACGTCATTATTGGCGTCGCTAAAACGCCGCTAAATTTTTTACTTAGGGATGATTCCCCCATTTCCTTCGATCTCTCCCTCTCCCTCTCCCAAATTTCAAACCCGCGCGCTCTCGATCTCTCCCGCTCCGGCTCCTCCTTCCTTCCTCCGGTGACCCCCCCTCGGCCGCGTCCTCCCCCTCAGGCTCCCCTCCTCCCTCCGGAGCCCCCTCCTCCCCCCCGGCGACCCCCCTCCAGCCGCGTCCTCCCCCCTCCGGCAGCGTCCTCCCCCCTCCTCCTCCTCCTCTAGGTAAACCCTAACTCTCTCTCTCTCTCTCTCATTGGACACACATGGCACTGACACGACACACACACGTTATAGTCACTGACACACACACGTGACCTAGGATTAAGGTTAGGGTTAGGATTTTTGACCTGGGGTTAGGGTTTTTGACCTGGGGTTAGGGTTAGGGTTTTTGACCTGGGGTTAGGAGATGTTGTTGTTCCAGCAGCAAGGGGTCGGGTAGAAGCAACTTGTGTTTGCTGTAGGCAGAGGTGCAGGCTCGAGTACACTACTGTGCAGTACAGTGGGTAGGAGTGACTGCACATATAGGATATTTGGGTCGGGTTGATTTCAGTTTAGTTGAGTGATGAAGTTTGAGTGTTGCATGTGTGTCTATGTATAAATATAGTAGTATTTATTCAAAACTGCAGTTAGTTATCCATGTGTCAGGTAGTGTACATGGAGCTTGGTTTTAGTCTGCAGTTAAGGGGTGAACTACTGGTTAGTAGTTGATGGGTTATGGACTGTGGGTGCCCAACAGTGTGTGCAAGGCTTAGGTTGTGCAGGTAGGTACTTAGTCAGTAAGCACTGCTGTGCAGGTGCAATCGAAGGGGGAGCGATGTTTCTAAACTGCAGTGCAGTTGCATAGCAAGTAGGAGGGAAGTTTAGTGTACAGTCCCATGTTTGTGATGCAGTGCACTGGGTGCAAGTGAGGTGCAGTACACTGGGTTAGCAAGTGAGGGCAGTGCCATATGGAGGTGTTTGTGTCATAAAGACTTTGATAGGATGTGTATAAGAGATGTGGGACTTGATGCAAATATAGTAGCAACAACGTTGGGAGTTGGGGCTCACAATATCAGCAAGAGTGAATGTAGTTGTTAAGCACTACAAGTGCAGTAACTTAGGAGTCTGGTGCAACAACAAGCTCGAGTTGCAGCAAACTGTAGGTGGTGTTGCAGGAAATTGTGTATCAGTCCTAGTGCAAGGTAAGTATATGTTGTCTGGATGTTAGCATCAAGGTTGGGGCTCAGTTTTAGGGTACAATCAGGTATAAGGAGAGGAGGGCACTGCAAGGGGGTATTTGTAGGAGTGTACTAGTGTGTTTATATGTGAGTGAGGGAGTGTACAGTATGTAGTATCAGTTCTTGACTTGAGGGGAAGTGTGTGGCTAGTGTGTATGATTAAGGGAGAATATGGTGTGACAATGCAACGGTGTCGGGTTTGGTTACACATTGGTGTTGCTTCAGTTCAAAACTGAAGAGAAATAGGATTCCACCGAGCTTAGGAATATACCTGGGTTTTTGAGGAGTTCTAGATGGTGTACTTGAGGGAGATAACAGTGTGTTGGTATGTATATGCGGAAGTAGTGTGTGTTGTGTATTAGTGTTAAAGGAGGAGGATGTATCGAGTGCAGTGAGGGAAATATTGCAGGCAGTGGTATGGTGAAAGGGTGCCAGGTGAGGTGTTAGAGTGTTAAGTGAGACTGATACCAAACTACATTTGGCATATTTTTTCAAAGTCATCTAGAATTTTATGATCAAACTCGGTGTGAATGTCTTATTTGATGGGTGATTTATGAAAGTAAAAGCTCGTCGGGAGTACAGTATAAATATAGTATATAAACTGGTGCCAGCTATTAAAATTATGTAATATTTTTATTCAAATTGCACTCAGAAGTTGTAGCAACAAGGACATGAAAAAAACTTTGTTTTGAGATCAATGACATCCCAAAGGCCAGAGTCTCCTATGAACCCCATATCTCTTGTTCAAATTGCACTCAGAAGTCTCTTTCCTATGTGGAAATATTATATTCACACAAGACAATGAGATAGAAAACTGTTATCCAATGCAAAAGTATTGAGAAAACAATAAAAACTAAATTTTTTTCCAACTTCCAAACAACTTTTCCACTTATTCTTTTTTTTATAAATATTTTTATTCATAATTGATGACGTAGAATAAAGTCATTGTGAAGTCCATTGTCTAGATCTAGACAACCAACTTCACATTGTCCTTGTCATGTCATTGCCATGTTAACTTCACAACCAACTTCACATTTGCATTGGAGAATAATTTTTGAAATAATAAGTTGTGATTCCTATGTGGCAACTATTTTTTTCAAACTCACAACAGGGTTGGAGATGCTCTTAGGGTGAACAATAGGTATGAAAATGACTCTTGCAATAGCATATTCCAGGTCATCTCGGACATGCCAACTTTCATATAATATGTAAGATTATTGGCGATAAGATATTGCAGAGAAATATAGTGAAGGTAATAATTTATCTTAAGAACCTCCATATTATTAGATAAGAGGGAGGAATGAGACTGAGACCTAAGGAATGAAGAAAAAGAGTACACGACTAGTGACCTAGGTTGTCAAGTTGCTTATTAACAAATATGGAGATATAAGAACGAGAGTATACGAGGGAGATATGAAATGTGATAAGATATGAAATATGATGAGATTAAACGACTTTTCTTTATATGAAAGTTAGCATGACGAAGCTGCTATGGAATATTTTGGACGCAAGAATATTTCGGATGCAAGAACAAGGTTCACGGATATTTTTCTCTCTTGAGCAAGCAAAGCTAGTAATTAAATATCAAACCATTTTCTATGGAGGTTACTTCGTGGTGCCTTCTTTCCTTGGCATGTGCGGACAAAATGGCCAAACTACACTTATGCTCTGGACAGAGGGATTTTATGGTAGTCTAAAAAGGAAGGAAGAATGCCAAGCATGTTTGATCTTGCACACGACGAAATCATTATTTTGATACTGTTTTTTTTCCATACGTTTTTTTTCTTTTTTCTTTTTTGTTTTTCTTTAGTGAATTGACTGGAAATATGGCTCAATGTCTGTACTGGACAGAGTATCTGATGGTATCAGTGGGGATCAATATCTAATCAGGCCAAAATACGATGTGGATGATGTGTATCGCTTCTGATACCTATCGATATTGAACCTGACATTTTAACCTATTAAGCATCAGTTTATTTTGTATTCCCCGCATAAATGTTTCAGAATGAGTACAGGATCATTCACTTAATCAACCCGCTTCTTAAATTTGAAGTAGCCTTGGGCCAGTTTTAATTAAGGCCGTGGAGTTCGCTGAATGGGACACGGATTTCCGTTGTTTTTAGTTTTTATAAAATTGCCAATGTTTATATATAATTCTTGGGAAAAAGTTCACCAATTTTCTCACAAACTTCACTAGGTATTCTGAATTTTTTGGAATCATGAATTTGTAGGATTTTATTATTCCCAAAAGTGTTGAATCAGTTATTATTGTTAGGAATGCATACTATCATCTTGCCCTATAGATGTTTTGAACATCTTCAGACTAGGAATGTTTGCTTTTTTGATCTTTGCCTTAATGTGCCGTGAAGATGAATTTATTTCCCCATAACAAAATCATAGTTTAAGCATACCTAACAGCATCCTGTTTTCTCCTAAGCGCAGTGGTAGAAACTCTGCCTTGGCAGGTTCTTGAGAAGAAAATGTTGTTCTGGTTTTTTTTGTTTTTTTTAATATAATATGAACTAAATTCAATTCTAAATCGATCCAGATGAGTTCTTTTATAATTCTGCCTAGGCTGGGATTTGGGTTTGCTATAGTTACCAGGATCTAGCATGCTGCTGTCCTACAAAATATTGTACCTACACTGGTGTGCACACACTCTGCACAGGATCTAACATGCTTCTTTTATGTGACTTCAAATATAGATTACCTAGCCAACTAATTGTCAGCTTCTTCTTTAGAGAATCACACTGTATGTAATGATTTATATGATACATACTATCATTTTTGCAGAAGTATCTAGAAATGGATATGAATTACTATATGTGTCATCGTTCATGGATGTACAACCATCATCCTGATGATATGTGCGGTGTGCATGATGAATTCATTGAGGGTGTACAGCAGTTCCTGCAGTTCGCCAAGGCGTTCCCTCGGTACATGGACTGTACCAAAATTAAGTATCCGTGTGTGATATGTCACAACAGGAAATATCATCCAGAAGTGGAAGTCACATATCATTTGTACTCGAAGGGCTTCACGCTTAGTTACTATTAGTGGACCGTGCACGGAGAACTTGTATCTCTAGCATCGGAGTCGGAGCCCTATGTGGAGCAGTATATGGATGTCCACGACCACGATGCTTACGACGACGGGTTGGTGAATATGGTTTATGATGCGGCGGGGCCTAGTTTCAATCTGGACAATTATGATGCGGCGGGACCTAGTTTCAATCCGGAAAATTATGATGCAGCTGAGGAGGCACCGAATGCCGATGCTGCAAAGTTTATGGAGTTGTTGGAGAATGCAAGGACTCCACTATATCCTGGTTGTGATGATCATTCACCGTTGGAGGTAGTTACAAGATTATTGAGCATCAAGTCCGATTTTAACATGTCACAAGAATGCTATAATCGACTGATCGATTTGATTATAAAGATCTTGTCCGAGGGTGCAAAGTTGCCTAAAGACTTCTATCGATCTAAGAGGATGGTGAGATCGCTTTGGATGGGATACGAGAAAATCGATGCATGTTGCAACGGGTGCATGTTGTACTACAAAGACGACAAAGATGAAGATACGTGCAGATTCTGTGGTGCTGATCGCTACAAGGCCACTGTTAGAGGAAAGTCTGTCGGTGCAAGGAAGCCTACCGATTCGATGCACTACTTGCCTTTTACGTCGTGGTTGCAGCGGTTGTTTATGGTTAAGGAGACTGCAGAAACATGAGTTGGCACAGGCAAAAACAGATCGAAGGAGTATTGGATCATCCATCCGATGGAGAAGCATGGAAGAACTTAGATCGAGAGTATCCACATTTTGTCGAAGATTCGCGTAATGTCAGATTGGGGCTCTCCTCTGACGGTTTTACCCCATTTGGACTTTCGGGCTCCCAATATTCGTGTTGGCCTGTGATCGTCACTCCGTACAATCTACCGCCTTGGATGTGCATGAAGACTCCGTATATGTTCCTAACCGTTATTATCTCGGGTCCGAACAATCCGAAGAGGAACATCGATGTGTATTTACAGCCTTTGATAGATGAGTTGAATCAGCTGTGGGAAGTAGGTGCCAACACGTACGATGTTTCTAGAAAGCAGAATTTTCAGATTAGGGCAGCACTTATGTGGACCATCAACGACTTTTCGGCCTATGGAATGTTATCAGGATGGAGCACCCATGGTCGTCTCTCATGTCCGTATTGCATGGACCGTACTAAGGCTTTCTATTTGAAACAAGAAGGCAAACCGTGCTTCTTCGATTGTTATCGACAATTTCTGCCGAAGGATCATCCGTACCGGAGGAACCGAAATACTTTTCGTGCGGGAGTTGTGGAGAAGCCTAATCCACCCCCAAGGTGGCCCGAATATACGATATGGAAAGAGGTAAAAGATTTACCAAGTGCTATCGAAGAGCCTGCTAAGGGGTACAAGTGTGACGGATTTGGTCGTACCGATAACTGGACGAAGAGGAGTATATTCTGGGATCTGCCATATTGGAGCACCAATCTGATCAGACATAACCTTGATATCATGCATATCGAGAAGAATGTGTTTGATAACATAATTAATACTGTAATAGAGGTAAAGGAGAAGACGAAAGATAATCCGAAGGCCAGGTTGGACTTAGAAGAAATATGTAGACGTCCTGCATTGCATTTGATAGAGGAGGGGAATGGAAAGTTAAAGCAACCTAAGTCAGTTTTTTCATTGGAAAAAGAGGATAAAGGGAGACTTTATAGGTGGATTCAGGGTCTAAAGTTTCCAGACGGGTACGTATCGAACTTGAGAAGATGCATCGACCTCAAGAAGAACAAACTGGAGGGTATGAAGAGCCACGATTGTCACGTATTCATGGAGAGATTAATTCCGATTGTATTTCGAGAATTCTTACCGCAGGTCATTTGGGATCCATTGACAGAGCTCAGCATATTCTTCAGAGATCTTTGTTATACTAAGTTGCTTGTCGATCGTCTAGAAAAGCAAGAGAAGGACATTACGGTAACACTATGTAAGCTCGAGAAGGTGTTTCCTCCTGGATTCTTCGACTCTATGGAGCATTTGCCAATTCATCTTTCCTATGAGGCACGTGTTGGTGGTCCTGTCGGTTATCGGTGGATGTACCCCTTCGAGCGGCATCTGAATCACCTAAAGAGAAAGGTGAAAAACAAGGCACGGGTTGAGGGCTCTATTTATGAAGCTTATGTTTTTGAGGAGATTACAAACTTTTGTTCGACGTATTTCAAATCGCATGTTGCTACTAATAAAACGAAAGCTCCGAGAAACGACAACGCATATCAGGAATCTAATGATACAATACTCAAAGTATTCAATGCGTCCGGAAAGCCTTCGGGAAAAATGAAGAAGAGATATTTGAATGACGACGAGCTAAGGGCTGCTCAGTTATATATATTACTCAATTGCGACGAGGATGAAGTGGAGAAGCTAGAGGGGTAAGTAATTAATATGTCCACGTTTACATCATCTCAATATAATAGTATAAGATACTATTATGCTACTAATCAGCAGTTGTTTCATTGTTTTTCAGCACATATAATGATGAGTTGAGGTCGGTTAGACCCTACATAACAGACAAAGAACTAGAACAAGAAATGAGATGCCATTTTCCTTCTTGGTTGAGCGCATATGTAAGATGCTTGGAAATTACTTTTTAATTCTGCACTTGCAAAACAAATAACTTACTATCGCTACTTTGGTATTTAGGTCGATCGTCTAATAACACCCGAGACTGAATCTATTAGAACTCTAGCCAAGGGACCAATTACTGCCATTAAAATATGGCTAAGTTTCTGTGTGAATGGGTTCAGGTTCAAGTCAACAAATGCTCCTATCAGAGACAGCTTTCTGGATCTTGATTCCACAAAAAATAGTTGTTTGTGTATCAAATCTTCGAACTACAAAGACGTCGATCCAGGCAATAATTTTTTTGGTATCTTACGAGAGATTGTGGAGTTGACATATAATTATGGCACAGAACCTGCTAATATCGTGCTATTCAAGTATGAATAGTTTGATCCGATTCAAGATCAAGGTTGGAAAGTTGACAAGCATGGCCTTGTGGATATAAACTACAAGCGTAGATATCAAGGCTACGAATTATTTGTCCTATCAAGTCAGGCTCAGCTCGTGTACTTCATAACTTATCCTAGACGAGGGACAGCGAGGTCGGATTGGTGGGCAGTATGCAAGACTAAAGCTAGAAATACCTTTGACATTGACGAAATAGCTTATCAGGAGGACGATCTACCTCTTGTAACAAATATTGTAGATGTGGACTCAACGAAAGTTACTCATTACACGAGTAATAATGTAGAAGATGTAGAATTATCCGAAGAGGAAGACGAAGACGAAGTAGATGAAAGTGAAGACGAGGAGGAGGAAGATGAAGAGGAGGACGAGGAAGGCGAACAAGATAAATTTTCTAAAGATGATTGAAAATAAAATATTTTGCCTGTAGAATGTAACTAGATTTTGACTGTAGAATGTACTATTTTAACGAATATATATATTTTATTTTTACTGTAGAATGCTTTGAGATATGCATCACATTTTGACTGTAGAATGTACTATATATTTGTGTTTTCCTATATTCATCATATGTTGTTATCAGGTATGACAGGATGACACGGAGGATTCGGCAGGTCCCGAGGTAGACAGAGTGCTCCTTCGGTACTGCCTATTGTTGGTTCCGGATCATCGTCGCCCAGTACTCCAGTATATCGATCACTCACATCTCCGACTGTTGGGACGAGTAGTTCCAGGCGTGGTACTCCCTCGTCCAGCATTCCTCCTGCTGACGGAACCATGGGGACAGATGAGCATGTCGAGGAGGTCGTGCCCACATTGTCCCAACATCAGCAAGATCCTCCATGCGCACCTCCGGAGGAGACGAGGACAGAGATTTGGGTCGACGGTACAAAGTAAGTCAATTAGATAGTTTAGCATAATATATATCGTGTATTTCTTTATTCATCGTATATTGACTTTTTCGATCAAAATAATTATCTCTGTATAGATATCGTCCATCGTCGGTTCAGAGACGTCTGGGCCAATTTCTGAGGAACAACTACGGTGGCCCTTGGATCAACTACTCTGAGGCTCCGGAGGAGAGGAAGGCATTCTGGTTTGCGCACTTCCAGGTAAAAGTATATTAAATAAATCCTCTAATTTATGCATATTATATAACTTATCCGTGATGCTCACTTACTAAATTATTTATTGTAGCAAACGTATTTCTATCCTCCGTACCGGGCCGAGTTGATCGAGCGGCTCTTTCCTACCATTGCCGCCAAGCTTATCCGAGATGCTCTGGATGACCAAAAGGCTCGTGATCGTGCTGGAAAATCGATCCAAGGTTGGATCACGCCTGAGCAGTGGACTGCGATGAGGGCTAGATTCGACGATCCGAGCTACAAGGAAAGGTCTGAGAAGGCCAAGGTGGCTAGGCGAAATGCGGCCAAGTGGTGTGGTGGCTTGATTCCAATGACGGAATATTTCTGTCGTTTGGTATGTTTTTTCTTTTAAAATATATTATTTTGATGTAAGTACCATAAAATGATAGTAGGAAAAAAATTTTAAGTTTAGTACTAAATAATATATTTTTAACAGGTACAGAGGGGTGAGGATGCAAACATTGTGACCGTCTTCTTGGCCACCCATCGCAAGGACAAAAATCTCATTGATGAGAGGGCCTCGCAGACCTATGTAAGTATTACTTTACTTTGTGTTAATTTTAATATAACTTAGGCAATTATCGAGTTTCCAAACCTTTCTAGGCCGAGTATCTTAGGCTGCGTGAGTGGGCGACTGCTAGTGCACCTACACCTGGAGAGGCTGGTACTTCCTCGCAGCCCACTCCAGCTCCGTCGGTGGACGACCTGTGGGTGACCGTAGCTGGTGGTCTCCAGAGGGGTACGTGCTACGGTACGGGATCCTATGGTGCCCTGGTTGCGACGCAGTCATCTAGGACCTCCCCGACAGCTGCGCATTCCACACAGCCCTCGTAGTCGTCGGCCAGAGTCCAGGAGGCCGTTGACCGTCAGATTGCGTCTCTCCGTGACAAGTTGCTGTGAAGGATGGAGGAGCAGCCCCGGTCCCAGCCGCAGGCGGACGATCCGACGCTCATCGTACGATTCGATATGCTCGACTGCAGTATCACGGAGCTCCGGGATTTGACAAATGATATTAGAGCCTCGACAGACCGCAACATCACGGAGTTGCAGGCATCACAGCTATCGATGGGCGAGAGGCTGACGATGATGCAGGATTCAATGGTTCATAGCAGTACGAGGCTACTATCTACCATGGATTCTTACAACCAGCGACTCGCAGGCTTGGAGCGGGGACGGCCTTCTGGTGCGCCTACATCGACACAGAGTCCACCGACGTCACTGCCTTCTCCATCGACATCGGTGTCGATTCCACGGGAGCAGTATGAGTTGTTCTTATCCTTCATGCGCGCCGGTGGTCAGCCTCCTGCAGATCCGCAGTAGTATAGATAGTTGCTAGATATTTTTATTTTTTTTATTATTTAGGATGAGATTGTATGGATATATATTTGTCGTATTCTTTACGATAAGATTTGCTGGATGCTTTCTTTTCTTTAAATTTTATTATATTATTCATATTAAATATGTTATTTTATCGGTGTTGAGTGTTCAACCCAAGGGGGTTGGCAAACCCAGAAATTCAACGGAGGGTTGCTCCGGGTCTATTTGTACTGATTGTGATTTAATAAACTGCAGGAATAATAGTTTGGACACAATTCAGAATTTTTTTTTTTATTTTTTTTTTGTAAAATTATCGATGTTTTTAGCGACGTTTAGCGACGTGTCGACGTGTAGACACGTCGCTAATGACGTCACTAATTAGCGACGTTAGCACACGTCGCTAATGACGTCACTAAACATGTCGCTAAAAATGTCGCTGTACGTCGCAAATTGCTGACATGGCAGTATTGCCAGGTCATTAAAGACGTCGTTGTAACTTCGCTATATAAGTCGCTAATTAGTGACGTTTAGCAACGTTTGCTGCATCGCTAAACGTCGCTAATTTTAGCGACTCATTTAAGTCGCTAAAAAACGTCGGCATAGCGACGTTTAGCGAAGTTTTTTCTTTTAGCGACTTACTTTTTTCGACTTCTTTGAAACGTCGCTAATTACGTCGCTAAATGTGATTAGCGACGCTTTTTTGTCATTTAGCGACGTTTTTAAATGTCGCTAATTTGACTTTTTCTGGTAGTACGACTACTAGTATCAGTGCTGATACACTTACTACGTGTTATGTGTTCCTACGTGCTAAGTGTTCCTATGAGATTATATTACATGTTTATACTACGGTGTACCTATGCGCTACGTGACATGTGATATGACTCAATCTCTAGCTTGGACATAAGGATTAGTCAATGACCAAGCGTGGCTAGGATCTGTTGATTGTTGCATCACGTTGGGGTGAATCCAAATTGAACTATCAAGTGACAAAGTGGATTCGTATCTAGCGTGGTCGTTCTATGGTACATCATATAAGAGAAATATTATGTGACCACGCCATGAGATTCCAGTTAACATTAGGGTTAACTAGGCAACTAAACTTATAGAGCATTGGGAGGGAATGGAATCTCGATATCGTGTCTAACTAGCCACTTCCAGTCATCTGAATTGGGGTGTGCATGATAGTCCCATGGATATTGTTTAAATTCTTATTAGTGGATGGCAATATCCGACTATTATATGATACTATGTCTTATATGCGATCTTAGCATGGTGGCCTTACGAGGTATCGGTGCATACTACTATGTGCTATGGGCAATTTGTGGCTCGGCTAACCCTGCTAGTACCTGGTTCGATCTGAGGATTCCTATATGCATAATATCTCTGGGATAAACCATACTCCATCTAGTAAGCCGTACAAATGATTGGCCGATTATGTAACTGAGCGTGTTTGTGTATTGTATATGTTGTCAAATAGTCTAGGAACATGGACTATCATGGTGCGATGGTTTAACCCTTGTCCTTGTTTGGTTGTAGGGTTAGATTGTTGTGTCACGATAGGCTATGAACCGAAACTACAAGACAGAACTATATATATATATATATGTGTGTGTGTGTGTGTGTGTGTGTGTGTGTGTGTGTGTGTCTTATAACCTAGTTTTATTTCTGCATTCGTGCTTCCTTTGTGGTACTTGTTATTTCGGGTCTAACCCCACTGGTTTTGCATGGCCATATTTAAAGCCAGCACCCGAAGATCAAGCGTACTTCCCCCTGAACAATGGTGCATACCAGACGGATGTCCACTGAGGGAAATGAGTGGGTCTCTTCTTCCCTGCTCGTTATTTTATATTTTACTCATTTTGGGCATTTAGCCACCGACACTTGTTAGCCGTGAATTTGGATATTTAGTTCCCTACATGATTGTAATTAATCAAATTGGTCATGTACTCATGTTACTCTACCAGTCTTCTCATTTTTG